>MQRK01166331.1:0-26191 GCA_001938485.1 Girardia tigrina | reverse complement strand
GGGGGGTATGTATGCCGAATGCCCATTTTTACACTACTATAAGAAATATTCTCCAATAATAATATGTGATCCTCATATTGATAAGTGGTCTAAGTAGACCACATATTTAAGTAACGTGGTTAAGACACGCTCATTTGAAAGATACAAGCGAGAAGAAAATATCACTTAACTGATAATTATATGTAGAAGTGAATTCAAAGAAGAAAACAGCGTGGTAAAATATATAAGCTTATCAATAGACGGAATGAACTAATAGTGAGGTTTGGTTTTGAAGTGAGATAAATGTACAAAACTAATAATTAGAATTCCCATTGAGGATCATGAAATAAGAGATGGTTAAGCGAATACATTTTATTTAAATGGATCCCATGTAAATGAAGAATTAATTTTTGGAACACTTATCCTAGTGTAAATAATACATAATAAACTGCATGTTTGAAATCATTGTGTTTAAAATAAAATGCATTCTATTTATTTTTATAATATGTAGATCGAGTTAAAAACGTTAAATATTTTCAATACTAAAATTACTTAAATTATCAATTGTTTTTTTCATTATTTAAATAATTAACGTAAATTAACGTATTGAAAACATTATTATATCGTAATTTGAATCTTTACACCACAATAAAGTCATATGATTATAATTAAAAAATGATATATGATTACCACATTTGAAATTCACATTGATAATATTAAAATAATATTTTTCCTTTTTTCAATTATTATTATTTGTATAAATATTTAATACAACATTATAATGTTTTTTAGTTTTCAAAAACAATTGTATTTATTAAAAGTTAACCATATTCCCAGATATAGAAAGTTATCGTTTCTATTCTTTCTTTGGCAATCAGACTATTTTAGTCAATATATATATATATATATATATATATAACGATAACAGATATGTTAATAAAATGTATAATTTACCAAATAAATAAACAAACCAAAAAAAGTGAAAAAATGATAAATAAAATTTACACGAACTTTAAAAACCATAATGTTTCCTATAAGAACCAATCATTTCATCGTCTTATCGTATATATATATGACAAATAGTATGTTAATGTCAGTAAGCAATTTTAAGGGAATTCGTGCTTCGTGGATCGTTTCGGTATCAAATACAAATAATTTGAACTTTGTATTTCAAGCCATTATCAAAAAAAAATTTCCGATTTTTCCAATACTTACCAGTAAAACGCATGAAAAAATATTCATTATGATTCTCATATTGTAAGCCGATTTTAAAAAAATTATAATTTTTTTTGACCAGGTCAGAAAATATCTTATATACTCTTACATTTGGGATTTTTTCAATTTTTTGATGTGGTGATACAATGGGAAACAACTTGAAACGATTGTTTTATTTAATTTAACTAAACTAATAAATAAATAAACTAACTAATAAATAAAAAATTTAAATTAAGTAATATTTTATCATTGTTAGAAAAATACAAAAATAATTGGTCTGTCAGTGAGACATTGTAATTAAAATTTGTGTTTTTTTCTATTTGTCCTAACTCTTTGAATTTTTGGTTTTTTCGTAAATGTTATTTGATTCCACATTAACTTTAGCTTATTTAGTTCTATCATTGTCATGAATAATTTGAAAAAATTGATATTCAGGTTCCAGGGTTATTCACCTTTCAGGTTATTTCACCTTTCTCATTATTTACACATGCGGAAACTGCACCCCGAAGACCGGACTATCCGAATAAGCAAATTGACACCGAAAAAATCAAGGGTTATAAATTTCAATTTTGTTATGGATAAATCCAATTGAAAGATAATTTTTCTAGATTACTTCGATAATAACTTAATTTTTGACAAATTATTTTACTTGGTACAGAAATGATCCACAAAGAACTAAGAAAACGTTATAGCGAAAAATGTCGGATACATATCCTACTATAACCTTTACTTTATTAATATTTCTGAAATTTAAAGTAACTTTTCAAAAATACTTGTAAATTTTCCTTATGGCCCCTATGATCAAGCTTTATTAAATTTTTAAATAAATATCATTATTAAATAATTGAATATGTTAATAATTTAGTTTTGTTAAAAAAACTGCTTAACTGACAAATCTTTTATCTAAAAATATCCTTCAAAACAAAACGAGATAAAAAGTTTTAATTTATAATTTGATTTTCTTAAATTTCTAACACTTGTAAATATGAAAACCTAATACATTAGATCCTAGTTTAATCAATTAACCTGAAAATAATATTCCATTGATCCGATTATAAAGAAATTAATCACAATTACGAGATCAAAGACAAGTGCATTACTCATAATCTCCTCATTAGGTTATAGTAATTGTATTATTTATTAGTTAATTCATATAAAAAAATTTACGTACCACATAAGAAACAATAATCATTATAAGATTAAGAAAACAGACTTATTTAAGAATACATTGAAAAAGAAAGGATTGTCATTAAATGAAAAAAATTTCGTTAAAGTTCATTTTCCTAGTTCCCTTGAAATTTGATGATTTTTTATTATTTTTCCAAACTTATTATGCTATCCTTCTGATGATAAAAAAAACTATTGACAAATATAAATCTATAGTCAGCATCATAATTAATGGACAAATAGTCAAACACTCAATTAAAATTACAGGTTGTGGATGAATAGACCGTAAAAAAATATAATTACCAATTAGCCAAAGTTCAAAGATGTTTAATGAAAAATTGAAAATTTAAAAAATGAACTATAAAAACCTTTAAAAAGAACTATAAAACTTTATTAAAAAAAATCCTATAGACGCACTATAGATCATATTTATTAAATTTATAAATATTAGACAATAAATCAAATACTTTCAGAGAAAATAAAAGCGAAAGCTCTATTAAAATAAAGAATTAAGTAACTGCTCAAAATTTAAATATGAATTATAAACTAAAATTCGCCGAAAGATGTAAACTTTCAAGAATTTAAAACGTTAATGGAAATCTCGTAAAAAGATGCATATATGTGTATAATGTTCATTTAATTAATTATTTTACTCATATATGCAAGTATTTCTTGATATTGGTAATGATTTAAAATAATTATAAGTTTTGGAATTAGGACTACACAACGAAATTGATAATGAATTTCCAAATTCTTGTTAAAATTTAGTATGTTGCATAATACAGTAACTATAAGTATTTTATTTCGTTAAAATATTAAAATAAATATTAATCAGACAATAATTTCAACAATCTGATAAAAAAATTTCTGTCTACGGTAAGTGTCGATTTCAAGAATTTTCGAATATTTTACCGGAATTAAAGAAAATCTTCTAATTTATTATCAGTTTAGTGCTGAAATATATTTAATAAGAACCGATTTAGGTCACAATGATAATTAAAGAAAGTATGTATGAAGTTGAAAGTGGAATTGGATGTTATCTCAAATTCCTGTGATCACCTAATAATGCACAAAGTTACAATGAACATTTTAATTAAACATTTGTGATATCCCATCTAAACATCTTTATAGTGAGAAAGAATAATAATATTAATGAAAGAATAATAAATAGATTTAATTCTTAGCTCGAAATAATGAATTAATAATTAATTTAGAATTTTTTAAAACTCTTGAAAAACTGTTTTCGTGGAACTTTTAATCATTTACTAACTATTAGTTTAAGTGATGTTTCCAAGGGGCCTAGATATTTGGTATAAAAATAAGTGTAAAACATTTGTGGTAGAAAAAATAAATGAAATCTAAATTAATTTGGTCTGAAATTTTCAGTTGGTCAAAAGATAAATAAATGAAATAAAATTTGAGAATTACTTTTAATTTTAATAAAAGTTTATGTTATTTTTAATTTTGAATTATTATATTTTTTTAATATTTTTTTAATTTTGATAAAATGTTATGCTGTTTTAAATTTTGTAAATATTTTGTTTTTAATTTTACAATTATTTTTTAATATCAAAAAAGTTATTTTTTTCAATTTTGCTTCTTATTTTCTTATCGTTTATTATTTTGCAAAAATATTAATTTGCAAGCATAAGCCTTTACTAAAATTGAAGTATATTATAAAAATAAAACTTCTTTATAAAATTAAAAACATGTTTTTTCAATTATTTTAAATTAATTATTAATTTAATATATTAATTTTATTACACTTATTTATCTTCCTACTAAAAATTTTCGGCAAAATTAATTTAATTTATTAATCTTCCGACTAAATATATCTAAATGAATTTTATTTCGTTTATTTTTCAACAAAAATTCATGACCAAATTAATTTTTATTTCATATAACTCTTTTTCAACAATAAATTCCGGACTAAATATATTTAAATTAATTTTATTTCATTTGTTTATCTTCCCATTAAAAATTTCTAGCCAAATTAATTTAATTTTCTTATCTTTGGACCTAAAATTTCTAAATTAATTTAAATGAATTTTATTTCACTTATTAATTTTCCTATCAAAAATTTCCGACCAAAATAAGGATATTATTTTATCAACCTTAAAAACTTATCATTTATTTAATTCAATAACTTTTTTAATAATTTGCGCTTTTTTCGGGTCAATAAGGCGGACGAATTGTCACAAAATTTGACATAAACAATGAAATTGTTATTTATAAGGAATTGTCGCATTCTCATCCGGCTTTAATTTATGAAATATGTGTTAGCAAAGTAAGGAGGCACCCTCATTGAAAATTTAAGAATGAACCCAAATAAACTATCGAATACAAAAGGAATTTGAAAGTTTAAAACATTGATATTTTGAGTAGTATTACTGATGGAATTTCTATTGATCGAAATATCAATGGAACTCAAAATGCTAACAAACCAAATATTATAAGTGAAAATGATGCACCCGTTATTTTGCCACCATATTTTATCTATCAATTTCGAGAAGTCCTTTACTAAAATATGATTTTGATGTAAACGATTTGGAATGAAATTTTATTTTTTACACGAATGAAAAATAAGTGCACATTTGTAATAGTCTGAATATGTGTTGATAGTACATTTGATACCGTTTTATCAATTATATCTGTGTGTTTTTATACTCAAAAATTTCCGACCAAAATAAGGATATTATTTTATTTTTTATTTTTTTTACGTAATCAGCGCAAGCTAGTGACTTGCGCTTACTAGGAATTCCTCGTTCAAGTGGGATAATTTCAATCCACTATTCCTGACACGACAGTGATTCAGCAGGTTACCCGGCCATTTCTAGCTAGGAATAAAACTCGCTGGTACTGCCATTGTAGCGCGCGTGCGGCCCCGGACATCTAAGGGCATCACAGACCTGTTATTGCTCCATTTTATTTAGCTAAACGCTATTTATTCCTCTAAGAAGTCAGCATTTGCGAATTAACACAAATGTACTATTTAGCAGGTGAGAGTCTCGTTCGTTAACGGAATTAACCAGACAAATCGCTCCACCAACTAAGAACGGCCATGCACCACCACCCACCGAATCAAGAAAGAGCTATCAATCTATCAATCCTCACAGTGTCCGGCTTGAGGATGGAGACACGCCAACTCAAGACTTTATAAACATATTTATTTCCTTTGTAAAAGAATATCAGAATCTACATATTAAAAAATGAATATCAATTTTAAAATCTCTGCGGAATTATTTGGACGAACTTTAAATCCTGATATTGTCATAATGTATTTCAAAAAAGTCACAACGAATGATACAAACATGGTTTTCCAAAATAGTGTCTTTTTCATTCCAAACAATCCCTTTGCAGATAAATTTAGGAAGCAATGCTCTCTAGAGAGTACATAAATTCAGATTTATGACTTTTTCTTTTGCCTCTTAGATACTCATCCCTAGTTAGATTGTTTGCTTCTCTCACTATTGACAAAATTCTCATCACACAGCAAATATTTTCTTCTCTTATTTGGTGGCAATTCACCCATAACATATCTTACATAAGCATGATCTCGTCTTGATTGAATTCGGCGAATTCCATCTATAAATTTCCAAATTGTTGGATGATCTGCTCCAAATTCAATTTGAATTTTTCTATGGCATGCTTCTACATAGTTATTTGTTCTATCATCACAAATTAAGTGTTCGTTCATAGATATTCCATATTTCAGGTGGAAATAATACACGTTGTCGAGCTCTTCTTCGATTGAAACAATTCGAATACGTTTCTTCAAAATATTGAAGTATTATTTGCAGTTCCTCGGGTGAATTTTCTGTAAGAAATTCAAAAGCGTTGTGTAATTGCATTATCGGGAAAGCGGTATTTTTTCTTAAATCCAGTGCAAACTCTGAATCGTTATTATATCTTTCAGTCATTCCTTCCCTTCTCATCTTTTTTTATATGTTGAACGAAATGAAAAAAGCATCCCAAAATACTTGCTTCAGAAAAGATATTTTCGATTGCATTTAATGCTGCTTTATCATAATCTGTTGATATTGAGTCGAGTTCGAAATTCGGTCATATGTGTTAAATAGCTTCACACATGCGATTGTAAGTGCTTTCTGTTTTATCAGAAAGAAGTGATTAAAGCAATGGTAAGATAAATCCACCTCTTTCAGACATCATCAAAAAAAGAAGGTTTTATTCAAACGGTATATTATATAAAAATAATATTTCAAGAAAACAAGACAATCCAACATTTTGCCACTTATTTTGTTTCTTAATTTTGTTGCAAAATTACCAGCTGTGGAGAAAGTCTTTTCTGATGCAGTAAACGTGTCAACATAGATTGATAAATTAATTCAAGTCTTTCTGATTTTATACCACCAATAATTTCAAAAAGTTTTATGTCTTCCTCAATTGTTATATCTGTCGTTGTTTCAGGTTTGTTGAAAGCATTAATATTTTTTTTCAAATTTTCATAATAAATTGGCTCTTCCATAATTTTTACGTCAGGATCGGTGTTAATAAGTTTAGTATGTTCAACTATCTCTTCATTACCATTGAAGAGTCTACTATTCGATGAATATTTGTTCGATAAAAATACTTTCGATAAATATGATTTCTATGAATGTTCCTAATCGCAATAGAAGATATTAAAATTGATTTAATAATTGTATTTTATTGAAATTGGTTTTATTTCGAAATTAATATATTGCCAACCGAAACTTCAAAGGATAAAGAATAATTAGTATTTATTTATTGAAAAATCAAAATAAAAACAAGAGTTCTCTTGATCTTATTAATTGCCCAGTGAGAAATATTTTACGAAACATTTGATAACATATTGAATGACATAATGTATACTGAATTAGCTTAAACGAATAACAATTTTGTATATTTTAAAATTAATAATCGAAGAATGCATTAAATATCGAATATTCGAAAGTGCCAACTCTAATAAACAGTGTTGGGTTCTTGATCGAAATTAAGATTCATTAACACCAAATTTTATTTCTAACACAAATAACAATTATTCAAACAATTTTTCGTCGATGAAATTTTCGTTTTCTTTTTGACCAGATTTTATATAAAAATATGGAATTATAAATACTGATAAGCTATTTTAAAATTGAAATTTTTTATTCTCTTCATTTTGAAAATTTACATTCCACTATTTTATGCAACTTAATTTAAATTAAAACCAACATAATTTATTGCAGTCATATTTTTACTAGTCATATATTTTACTATTTTTATTATTTTAGAATTAGTTTATTGTAATTTTCTTTTATTTGTGAAACGTTTTTAATTAATAAAAAGATTTACCCTGTTTTATGGTTATAAGGTACCACTGCTTACTTAGGGGCCAACTTATTAAATTTTTTTTGAACCCTGAAATTTTATGTTTTTTCTTCTTATGTGCCACCTTATTATGTTTTTATACTTTTTTAAACTTTTTAATAAATTTTTTTAATTATGTCTTTTTATGCTTTTTTTAAAAATTTTAGTTTTAAATGAAAATAAGTTTTAATTTACCATAAAACTGGGTACTCTAAAAATGTAAAGCAAAGTGAAAGACTTATACATTACAATTTAAACTGGATGCTGTTAATTACGCTCTAAATTCTTCACATTCAAAGGCAGCTGAACATTTCAAAGTTCATCGCAATCAAATTGAACGATGGAAGAACGAGAAGGATCTCATGGAAGCCAAAGTTTTGGATATCAGTGTCAACAAATTATTTAAAGCTCATTTACGTCGTCATTGGGAAAATTGGATGATTAATGGTTATAAGCAATATACGAAATCAGGAAATTTAAAGAGAGCTTCATGCGAAGAGATTTGTCAATGGATATCAGAGTCGTGGGATTCAGTTCCAGTTTCTGCCATCAAAAATGGCTTCAAGACAACCACAATTAATTTTTATCCGAATGAACACGAAGACGTTGAAGATGTAGTTATTGAGGAAAGCGATGAAGAATCTGAAGAATCTAAAGATGAGGTAGATGAAGATCAAGGTATTAGTGAGTAGCTCATTGATACTTTGTTGCATGAAAATAATTTTGGTAGCGAAGATGAAGATTATGATGATTAAAAAATATAATTGAAAAAGATGGAAATTTTTTTTAATTTTTGTTTCGTTTTACTAAGGTGCCACTTTTAACTAAGGTTCCACTGTTTACTAAGGTGTTTTCAGGGTAAAATTTTGTCTTTTAAAATCTAATAAGGTGCCACCATATAACGATAAAACAGGGTAAACGTTTTATTTATTATCAATATTTCAGTTTAAAAGCATTTTTTTACCTACAATTATTTTAAATACAAAAAATAATTTACAGTATTCAGATTTTTATTATTATTACGATACATTAATGATACAAGTTTTAATCTTTATTTCTTTTTACGAAAACTGTTTAGAATTAAGTATTTGTCAAATCTTTAATTTGCAGAATTTCAAACTGACTCTAAAATTTAAAATTATCTGCTTTTTACAAGCTTTCATTACGTTTCATTTGTCTGTTTGTCTGTCTGGATGCATCAAATCTTGCGATCGAAAATTCACCAACTTCTCGTTCACCTAGCGACATGAAACTTTCAGAACTGATGTATTCTAGGTGACAATACACTTTTTCACTGTCACTGCTCATCTATCGCCTTTAGTTTGGCCTCAAAAAGTAATTAAAGTGTTGTTCTCATGTTTTCCTCAGTAGTATGCTTTGAAATTTGCCACATCTAAATGCAAATAGAAAGCGGGTTTTCGCCTAGTAGGCTCTGATAATTCAGTCAAAAAAATGTGGGAAGTGGGTGAAATAGATACAGAACCGCAAACATATGACAAATTATAAAAGCTTGTACACCAAAAAATTTTTTTGATATAATTATATTTATTTTACTTTACATCTCTGACAACAAAGTTCATTATTTTATTTTTTAGAATAACTTTTAAAATTAGTACAAACATAATTATCCTTGTCTTTATATATTTCTTTTAAATCAATTATTTAAAAATCCATTATTTCCGAATTAATTTCATTGAGTTTTTATTCTACAAATAAAATTCGATTATTTCCGAAAATAACTTTTTAAAATTAATTAAGATATATTTTTTAATTATTGCTTAGAAAACTTTTGATTTTAAATATTTCCTTATTTTAGAAATTCTTTATAAAAATTAATTGTTTCAAAAATTCTAAGAGTGAGCCTGTCCTTCACAAACAATATCATCATTTTATTAAAATACGTACAAATTATTAGTTGGAAATATATAAAATCATTTTCAATTATTTATTTTATAATAAATAACATTGAGTTCTATAATGGCCATTTCTGTTGCAATGAGTACACTTCACATTTGGGCAATCTCTTCTTATGTGGCCTTCTTCTTGAGATGCATAACATTTTACAGTTCTGTAATAATTGTTTTTCGGTTTGAATCCATTATTTCCTTGATTCCTATTGTTGTGTTCGTAATATCTATGTGGGGTTCTTTCGTTGTGTACAACTTTGCGTCTAGTTACGGTTTTCCAATTATCTTGTTTATTTACCGTCGTATATGCTGCCACTGTTTCCTCACTTTCCATTTTACGTAGTTCGTACACATTGGTAACTACGCTTTTTATATCTTTGGTTTCAGTNNTTCCTCTCAGTTTTAATTCTTTTTTGATTTCATAACTGTCAACCATATTTAAACAGGCAAGGTTGAGTAGTTCTTTTTTAGACAATTTTTCTTTGGTTAGTATATTCACAAGTTCTTCTGCTTTTTTGTATGTTTCTTCTGGGTTGGAGGATCCCCACCGTAAGTTTACCAACTCCTTCATTGTATCCAAAATAGATTTTTCTTTGTAATTTTTACCGTTCATCTATGAATATTTTTTATTGCCGACGGTGTCATAAACACAGTCACCATCACTATTTTCCTCTCTTCTGTTATACCCATAAGGTCGGAATAGCGTTCGAAATTATCAATGAAATCTTCCAAATCCGATTCTGATCCATTGAATTTTTCACATCCCACAATGTTCGTTGTCACATGAGCCGTGGTCGCCAATTTGAATGCAAACATATATTTACAACACAAACAGATTCTTCACAACAATTTTTAGAGGTCATCTTTCTTTGATTGATATAGTTTTTGATTAAATATTCAAATATGAAAAAATCAATGAATGGAAATTTTAATATTACATTTTAATTTCTCATAATTTTATTGGATAAAAAGACATTATGTAATTTTTTAAATAAACATTAATTTTGAAAATATATTAAATTTAATAAGTTAAAATCGTTTACTGAAAATATTATTAAAATTCATAATTATCAAACTTTAATTAATTAGTACTTAAAATTAATATCATTAAATTAATTTCAATAGATTCAAATAATCAATCAAATAACATATCAATTCCATCTGAGTAGCAGAGTCACAAATCTAAACAGCATACAAACAACAAACTTACAACATTCCAAATTATCCCACACAATAAAATTGATATAATATAATATTTAACAAATAATGTAAGAAAATCAATATAGATACAAAGATTTTAGGATTGCCGTATGATTATGAATTATCGATTGCTTGTTTTATCTATGGAAATTAGGCTATGTTTCAATTTTCAGCTCAATAACTGTAAGTCAACGAAATGAACAGTGTGTGAAAATTTCAAGCAAGAAAGAAGACAAGATTGAAAGTAGAGTAGAGTGCAGAAATAATAATAGAGTATAAACACAAATAATCATAGAGACTCTATCTAAGATACATTAATAAATAATCGATAACAAATCGTACTATTTGGCTGAATCCGTCAACTGGAACTCCCGACGACGGTCATAACACTCTTTGACACCGACATCGGCCCAGAGCGACTTGATTGCGACCACATGATCGGGTTCGAGTGTCGAAACGCTCTCGTAATCGATATCTTTTATTTCTTCGACATATTTCTGCATATTTTATGGAGAAATTAAATCCAATTAATTTAATGTTCATTAAAAATCGTGTAAAAACGGTCACAAAAATATAAAAAATAATATAAAGATCGATCAATATTAAATCTATAATAATTAGACACTAGTTTTCTGTGATGGTAAATTATTTTTGCCGCAATAGAATTTCTGCAATAATTTCAAAGGATATTCGATAAATATTATCAACATAAAATGTTATAGTTTTCAGGGAAAGTTAAAATAAACAAAAATTTAAGCACGTTTATTAATTATTGTAATTACTGCAGCGTAATTTATATAATTAATATTAGTTTTCATTCTCGACCTACAGCAATTATAGTCTTGGAAATAAATAATACTTCAATAATCCAATACTAATGGGTCTTATAACTCAAGTATCATTTTATTAATACAAACAGTGCGTTAACTACTACCTTGGACAGCAATGTCAGGAAATGATATATTTTGCATTAGTAGAGATCAGGAATGATATTATGAATTCAGAATCAATATAAGTAAATTTTGTTTTTAAAAATTGGATTCTTATCAAAATTTCTCTTTATAAAGAAACTTAGTAAAGTAATGATTAGCATTTGCCAAGAAATATCGCAATAGACCAGCTGAATTTCGAATAAAGTACTATACACAGGCGAAGATAAAGTATCTATGCATAGTGAAACAATAAGGCAAACGTTTCGACAACTTTTTATCAATCAACAATGAAGCATCCAGTTTTAGTAATCATTTGGTGTACGTTACTGTTCACGGTTCTGGTTGTATTTGGTTTGTAAAACCACCATAAGAATGTAATTCTGATTGGTACATCAGTGTTTTATAAATACAAGTAACTTATTTAGTGAGAGTAATATATCATAGATATTTAAGGATAATGGAGCTCCTTGTAACAGAAGGTTAAAGAATGGATAAAAAGAAAAGGATGAATAGGTCTGGAATGACATCAGCCAAGTCCCTACCTGAACTCTAGTGAGAACTTATGGTTCGTACAGAAAAGAAAACTGAAGAAGTCACCGTTTAAAAATTTTAATTTTTGGGAGATTCCTTCGACATTATTATTAATCAGAATTGCATAGCAAACAAGTCGGTTTCTTCTAAATTTTTATTACTATGAATAACTAAATATTTAAACAAATTTTTATTGTAGCAATATATTTCGGTGGATTTTCCACCATCTTCAGGCTTAATTAGCAACTATTTTGCTGTCTTATAGCAAATTGATGATTGTGCAAACATCTTACATAATAACCAATTAAATATTTTCAACAAATTAGAAGAGACTTGTTTGGACATTAATGGATGGATTAAGTGATTAAATCAATAATGCCTCACAAGAAAGTCTTTCCCAATAATTTTTAAAATTACTGCACAATATTTTAAAATTAATTGTTTTCACCTCCGATCTATAAACTTTCATATGTCCAGCAATGTTACTGCGATTACCCAATCGTCCATGCTCCTGAATCCGTTTACAGAGATGACGAGAAGTCTCTCCAATGTATGTGGCATTGCACCCATTACACGAAAATCGATAAACCATATTGGAACATAAACTCAAAGAAGTACGAGATTTATTGCTGAACATACTTTAAATTTCGTAAGATTTAGAGATGATTTTTAAATTCAAATTATTAAGTTTAATTTATTAAGTTCAAAAATAAACTAGTTTTTTTAATAATTATTATTTTAGTACTAGTGTTCATTGTACTAGTTAATGCACTGTACAAGTTCCACTTCCCAAATTAATTCTTAACTAGTCCAGATCAGTGGTTCTCAAACCGTGCTCCGCGAAAAAAACGAAATATAGAATTTCTGAGGAATACTCTTGTTTTTATTGCGTTCTAGAATCCGAACAGATTCGCCACCCCTGCTTTAAAGATAATGTATTATTGTAAATGTTCCGCAAGAATAAATTTTAAAGTTTAGTGTTCCCTGACTTCAAAAAGATTGAGAACCACGGGTATAGATGCTTAGAAGCACAAATGTATAATAAACTCTTTTAAGCTCTAAACAGCAGCATGAATCACAAATTTACAAATAGCAAATAAATAAAAACTGTTTATTAATTTCTTGTGTTCCATGACTCCACGATTTTTCTGCGTAAACGTGGAATCATGGAAAACTAGTATCTGTAATAATAATTATTATTACAGTATAAAATAAAATCAATGCGGAGTAAGATAATGCGAGACAACGCGTTTCGAGATGGAAGCATTTTATTCATTGTGTTAAAGAAGCTTCTATCGGCTCTAACTAAATCCTTGGATAGATATAATTTGTATTTCAATAATATTTTAGCGTGTTGAATTTAATTCGGAGGATAAAATTAAGTAATAGAATTATTATTTTGCGGGTGAGAAGATTCATTTGAGATTTACAATCGTTTGGTTCCAAATTGCTGTAGTTAATAGGGTGAACCAAAAATCTTTTCGTATTTTCTACGTCTTTTTGTTCAATTGTTTCTTATTACCAAATAAAGATATTTTATATGTGTTATATGTTTTTAAAGCTCTTGAACTGCTCTATCACAATATATATTAAAACTTCTAATTAGTCGTTAATATAATTTTTATGGTCTTTTAGAAAAATCATGGAAAATTTTGCAATTCGTGTTCTTTTACGCCATTACTGGAAAATGGGCTTAAACGCAACTGCAGCAACAACGAAGATATGCGAAGTTGAAGGCGATAATGTGGTCTCAAATCGTACTGCACAAAATTGGTTCAAAAGATTCAACGAAGGCGACATTGACCTCGGAGGCAATGCACGTTCAGACCGACCTATCACCGTAGATTCCGGAGCAATTCATGAAGCCGTCGAGACAAATCCGTCAATAAGTACTCACAGATTGTCGGCCGAACTCGATATTCCGCAAACATCCATTGTATGACACCTTCACGCTCTTAGCAAGGTCAATAGACGATGTCGAGAAGTGCCTCATGAATTGACACAAATTCAAGCCGAAAAGCGTTTCGAAACTTGTCAAAAATTACTTGAAAATCCGCGCGATGACCGTTTCATCCGTCGAATTGTAACTTGCGATGAAAAGTGGGTTTACTTCAGTAATCCAGACCAACAAAATCAATGGTTGGACCGCGGACAAATGGCGAAACCGGTACCGAAACGAGATCGTTTCTCAAGGAAGGCACTTTTGTGTGTTTGGTGGAATTTCGATGGCGTGATTCACTGCGAGCTAGTTCCAAATGGTCGTACCATCGACGCTGACCTTTACTGCGCCCAACTTGATCGAATGTATGCGGTACTTGGCGAGAAATACCCCGCTTCGATCAATCGAAAGCGAGTTCTTCTACAACAGGACAATGCAAAACCGCACACCGCCAAACAAACAAAGGAAAAATTCAAAAATCTCGACGCCTTTGAACTTCTTCCACACTCAACGTATAGTCCGGATCTTGCGCCATCCGACTATCACCTTTTCCGCTCTATGGCACACTTTCTTCGTGGTCGCAGCTTCAATAATCTGGTCGAGGTCAAAAACGGGTGTCACCAGTTCTTCGCTTTTAAGAACAAGGATTGGTACCGCAGCGGGATCGCACAACTTGCCCATAGATGGGTTCAAGCTATAGATCCAAATGGACTTTACTTTGAAACTTAAATGTTTTTTTTGTTGTAAAATTATGTTTAAATTTTTAATAAAAAATACGAAAAGACTTTTGGTTCACCCTAATATTACACATCTATTCTGTTCGTTTTCTCAGTTTGGCAATGTACATATGCCATCATTGATTGAGAATGAAACATTGATCAGTATCCATTGATATGTTTTCAGGTGATTTTGAAATTAATTTACTTTTATCGAATAATTATTAAAAAATTGTGTTGGTGAAATGTTTATTGATTTAATGTGTACTGTAAAAAAAGAATGTGACCTGGTGGAAAGAAATATAGATTTTTAGAGCACGTTGTTTTGTTTAATATCTATAAAAATAAATGATAATAATATTTGAAAAATAACAATAAAAATTATAATAAGTAATAACAATTAAAGCAGCAATACAAAAATATAAGAATTGTGTAATAAATAATAATAAATCAGAGTTTATTGGAATATATTTAATTATTTTTTAAAAAATAATATGTATAAAACCATGCGGAGTATCAAGACGCATAGAAACAGTGAGAGAGCGAATATCAATATCGATAAATATGAAGTCATGTAATCGAATGAGATTGCGCTGTTAATGACAGAAGAATGAGTAAATATTAAGGAAAAGAAAATATATATAAAACATGTCTAAAAAGTGTGTTTGTTAGTTTATCGGTCACGCTATGACCACACTATTCCGGGGGAACCAGAGCAATGTTCCCCCTAATACTTTTTAGAGCTGCGCGTAAAAAAATTGGTTTCGTGCAAAAACTGCTAATGACCCAAAACAATTGGTGCAAAATATAATTTTGACGGTTTTCACATGAATTTACGTGCGCGGCAAATTATTTTTTCTGTGCAATTTATTACACTGACACTAAAATCACTACACGGCCGTGCACCCTTGTCACTTACAGCGAACATTGAACCGGAGCCAATCCACTTACAGATGTGGTCAATCTGGACATCACGCATCGAGATGGTTCTATTGGTGCAGCGCCTTCGCCGAAAGACGGAATTTCGTGAGAATTTTTATGACAACACTAATAAAATACTAATTTATTTGATAAATTACGATTTTTATCACTTATTTACTAATTATAATGCTGAAAATCAATTTAATATCAATTTGCAAATGTTCGTTATTAATAATAATATAACATTCCAATTATATAGGGTATGAGGTTAGGATTAGGGTTAGAATTCGTGTTTAGGTTAATTGTTTTAATAGATACGTTCAATCATTATCTTCCTTCCTTCGCCGAACGACGCCGGAAGCCGACTTAATTGACCGATCGTTAAATCAACACAGAATTCGAAACAATAAATAATAAATTATAATAAGTACGATTTAAAAATTAAAACAGAAACTTTCAAAGGCGAAAATTCAGCTGATCGGTCATATATAACGGATATTTTGCTAGTAAGATAAATAATAATAGCTAAAATAGCATTGAAAATTAATAAATGCGCAAAAATAATAATAAATGTGTAAATATTATAATAAATAATTATAATAATAAATTATAATTATTAAAATTCTAATAAAAATAAGCAAATATTGTAGAAATAATAATAATAAATCAGAAATTATTGGAAGAAATTTGATTATTTATTAAAATAAAATGTATAAAATCGAGCAGAATAAAGAGAGAGAGAGCGAATATCAATATCGATAAATATGAATCCATTTAATCGAGTGTGAGATTGTGCTGCTAATTAGTGAAGAATGAGTAAATATTAAAGAAATAAATAATAATGATAATAAATAAAATATTAATAATCGAGATAATAATAAAAATAGATATTATAATTAAAAAATAATTAATGAGACCATAAAAAAGAAAAAATAAATATTCAATAATTAATTAAAATTAAAATCACAAAAAATAGAAATTAAAATTATAATAATTAAAGTAGTAATAAAAATAAATAAATATCGTAATAAATAATAATAATAAATCAGAGATTATCAGAAAATATTTGATTATTAATTAAAAATAAAATTAGTAAAATCGTGCAGAATAAAGAGAGAGAGCGAATATCAATATCGATAGATTGAATTCATTCAATCTAGTGTGAGATTGTGCTGCTAATTAGTGAAGAATGAGTAAATATTAAAAAAAATATAAGAAAAAAATAATAATAAATAAGTATTATAATAAGTAATAATAATTAATATTATTAAAAAAATAAAATTCTAATAAAAATAAGCAAATATTGTAGAAATAATAATAATAAATCAGAGATTATTGGAAGAAATTCGATTATTTATTAAAATAAAATGTATAAAATCGAGCAGAATAAAGAGAGAGCGAATATCAATATCGATAAATATGAATCCATTTAATCGAGTGTGAGATTGTGCTGCTAATTAGTGAAGAATGAGTAAATATTAAAGAAATAAATAATAATGATAATAAATAAAATATTAATAATCGAGATAATAATAAAAATAGATATTATAATTAAAAAATAATTAATGAGACAATAATAAAAGAAAAAATAAATATTCAATAATTAATTAAAATTAAAATCACAAAAAAATAGAAATTAAAATTATAATAATTAAAATAGTAATAAAAATAAATAAATAATAATAATAAATCAGAGATTATCAGAAAATATTTGATTATTAATTAAAAATAAAATTAGTAAAATCGTGCAGAATAAAGAGAGAGAGCGAATATCAATATCGATAAATATGAATCCATTTAATCGAGTGTGAGATTGTGCTGCTAATTAGTGAAGAATGAGCGATTATTAAACAATATGGAAGAAATAATAATAATAAATTAAATTGAAAAATAACGATAATAAATCAGAGATTATAAATATGGATAAATAAAAAATTAAAATAATAATAAAAAAACAAATAAATTGTGCCGTTAATGACCAAAGTGTGCCAAACGCTCAAATATACAGACAGCGACAGTAAAGGAGACTCACTTGATTCTCGGGATTCGAGTACGAGATGGCCAGGTTCTCCATGGCGCGGATCAACGTGTAGATGGCCAGATAGATGTTCTGGTACACGAGCTTGATGAAGCTCCGCTTGTCCTCGTCCGAGTAGCCGGTGCCGTGGATGATCCTCATCTGCTTGATGAAGGTGCTCTTGCCCGACTCACCCGTGCCTGAATCCCATCCACAACAACCACAATCAATCAATCAATATATCCATCCGTCAATCAATCAAATAATAAATCGCTACCCAATAACAACAACTTTAATTCTCGCCTAGATTCTTTTTTGTCTTTTTTCAATTGTTTTTCGATTTCTTTGTTAATGCGCTTTTGTTCTTTATCCAATTCACTTAAACAGCATCCCATATTAAGGCAATATTAGAAAACAAGTAGTAATTGCAATTTTTATTTTTAATAAGAGATTTTCGAATTAACGTTTCGGTAAAATGGAAATTAATTAGTTGGCTGCCATAAAAATCAAATAATAATAATAACTTTCAATTAGGGCGTTTATTTTGTAAATAATAACAACAAATTGGTATAAATAAACAAGTATTTTGGGATTATTTGTGTGTTTTTAACTACAAAAAAATTAGCGTATAATCACTAAAAATGGGAAATATTTTTTAATACTATAAACGTCTTTTTTATTTTTAAAAAATAAGTCATTTTTTTGTTTTACGAAAAAATTTATTTGAATAATTTTTTTCGGATATCTATAATAATATTGGAAAAATAAATTTTTATTTAACGAAAATTTTAATTTCATAAATAATGTTAAATGATTAAAGTTGATTTTTATGAAAAATTTTTTTGAAAATAAAAACTTACCCAAGAGTAGTAGTTTCAGCTCACTTTTAAATGATTTTTTATCCTTATGCAGTTGTCGTTCTATTTCTTTATTGATTCTTAATTGTTCCTTATATTCTTCAGTGATGCAACATGCCATTTGTAAAATTATTTTCAATAATAGTTAACTTATTAAAATGCTGTATTTGACTATTTCTTGGACCACACCCTTTTGAAAGGAAATATGATATATTTCATTTGACTTTGATTAATAGCCAATGACAAAATTCATGAAGAATTAGGTATTACTATAATGTCTATATCCTAAATGTTTTTACATTTACATTTGATTTCAATAATTTATATTGAAATATTTTTAGAATTCAAATCAAGAAATTTTATGAGTTTGAAATACAAGTTTTAATTAAATACTTTATCATTTTCTTTATTTAAAAAATGTTTCAAAATGTTTATCAAAAAATTTAACTCAAATTGCATACCATTTCCAGGTAAATTTGGGCCTTTTTATATAATTTTCGCTTTCTTTATTCAATTTCGGTTTATTAAAAAAAATTTACACAACAGTAAGTGAATAAAAAAAATTAATCCAAACAAAAACAGAAGCATTAATGTTAATAAAAATTTTAATTGATCCAATTGTTAATATTAATTTTAAGGCAATTCAACTGTACAGTTTATAACATTTAGAATACTATACCGAAAAAACCTTGTACATCGTTGGCTGATAAAATATTATATGCAAATTATAAGATGTAGTTACAAGTGACAGGCAATGCAAATTGTTTTTGAAAGCAAAAATGGCACGACTGTCGATGTATTTAGACAAACCGATTAAACCAATTTAAACAGTCCCTGTCATTAAGGCACGTTTTATTGTCTTTGTCAAGCAATGGGGATAAGCCAATCAAATTTGCGGCCCTAAGACCGCACCACAAGTCACAGAATTCGACCTTCTCCCAGCCTTCGGCATTCAATTCGGTAATCGTGGTACATCGCGAAAATCCAGCTTCAGTTCTTAGATCACAAAGTGAATTTCCGGATCTCTCGATCGTCGATTAATCGATCTTATCCTGAATCCCAGCGACCTGCCTCTCGATCGCCCGCGCGACATTCTTCTCCACGAAAACCTCCAGCACAAGGCGCAAATCATGCAGCGGTGCGTCCTCGATCTTGTCAGTGTCCATCTCGTCCACGAACACGTTCCCTCTGGTCACTGTAACTACCGGCCTCGACATCGCTTTCAGAGCAGCCATTAAATTAGCGACCACTATCATTACTCTCCACCTGAAATTGATCGGACTGGATGCATCGCCTCCAAGTCACTCACCACTGTTAATCCATCTTTTGTGATTTTTGAAAATCCCACGAATCCCTCTCTTAATGATTAATCAAGCCTGTGGTGGTAACCACCGTCATCCCGTCGCTCGCCTCCTACTTCATCAGGTCGAGTGCTTCATTGAGCTACCCCGACTTTCCAACCAGAGGACAGCTAATGGGGTTGCCACCCGCCTGCCTGAACACGATATCATACACCTGCACCATGGAGGCACACTATTCACCACGGGTACCGCCTGAGCACCCTTTCCTTTTTCAGAGCATATTTTCCCTCGAACAAGTCTGAGTTCCGTGTTTTTGATCGTCATTACCATAACCAACAGCAGCTTCTTCACGTCGCTCGAGAAGTACGACTCAAACAAACCACGCTTGGTATTGTCCCTGCCTTGCAATAGAGCATGCTAACATCCCGATACAACTCGCTCTCCGCTATCCTCATTGTTTCTCGCACCCTTCAATCGATACCAAGCAGGCCTGCAGTGCTTCGGCACCCGCACCAGCATCTCTGCTAGTCCTATTCTACTCTGTCCATCAGCATAACCTCAAACTCTTTCATGCAGCAGTCCTAGCATACCAGATACACTTGCTCGTGCACCCAGTCTTCCAGCCGCTACTCCAACAGATCCAGCGCGCTCATCCGCAAGATATGCTTGAATATGAGCCCCTTGACTTATTACATCGTCAACCGTCTCTCGTGGCCACTGCAATCGATCGTCAGATTCAACGCCATCGACGAATCGATTACTTTGTCTACGAACCTGGGAGCTATCACCATGCATACATGCAACCTAAATACCATACGGGTGAACATGAGTGCTGACAACGCGTTTGATTACCAGTACGATCAACCCTGGAGATCCGATCTGAGAACAGAATAAAAGCGTCCTGGAATTCGAATCTAGCGCGCCTGTCTGCTCTGACGAAACACAATGAGATGTATCCACAATGGAATCCCATCCCCTCGATCACCTCCAGCTCTCTGCGGAGCGTCCTGTCGTTCCTCCAGATCCTCCGCATTGTCTCCCAGTTACTCACTACTGTTATTCCATCTTTCGTGATTTTTGAAAAGCAACGCGATTTCATGAGAATAACATTCTAACCTTCCGGGCCCATCGTCACGGCGACCCCGTCTGCTCTACCACTGCTAAAACGTTGCTTGTTCCGGGCAGTGATTGTTACCGCGATTGGTAGTATCAAGCTGGCCGACAAATCAAAATTTATTTTCAAAACAAAAATTGCACGACTTTTGGTGAATTTAAACAAACCGATTGATCCAAACTTACATAAGACATTCCATCAGCAAAACAACGTATGTACATTCTTTCATAAATTCATATTCTTTTCGTTGAGCATTTCTTTCTGATTCATTGAATGTCAATTCTTTATGTGTTATTGTCATGGTCAAAGTTGATATTTTGAAATTTTCATCATAAATGGATTCTAGCTCGTTTACTATTGTTATTAATATTATTTCCGGTGTTTTGATTACTATTCTTTCAATAGCGACCATAGCATCAGGTAAAAATTTTCATGAAGATCCACTTTTTTTCCTTTTGTATCGTCCCTTTTACTTTATATTTTGTAATGATACTTTTAGCCGATCCATATTTAATATCTTGCAAAATATATGTTTCTTTTTAAAATTTTCCTTTGTGATTGGAACAAAGCAGGTCAGTCAGGGGAATAGAGAGCCATTTGATTCCCATTCTAAAATTTACGGATAGATTATAAAGGAGGACTTTAGTGGCTGCCATTTGGCCTCCATTGATTACCCAGTTTTTGTTATTTTATTTTTCTTTTAATAAACTCATCGTCATTATTTAATATCAACTTGAATAAATTAACGTGGATCGAACTCAAATAAAAAACTCTGAAGGCCCGGAATAGTTTATGAAAACATAACTTAGAATGGGTAATCCATCATTAAATACAAAGTCGGTAACATTTGGCTATTCGATGGGGATTTTGCAATCACGGAAGCAAACTTGCGACCTGTTGCACTCTTACTACTGACAGGGTCAATAAAATCATTGATATATCTTAGTAAATGATTAAATTTTCAATCGACTTGTAATTAAATATAATGAAAATGAAAACATCAATGATTTTGTTAGTTATGTATGTATCGAGATTAAGATTGTGTCTTAAATAGTAGCACATATGTCTTCAATATCATTGACGCGTCTTGGCATACAATATATATGTTTCCATTGGATGATTTAAGCAATCGCGTAATTGAGTTCTCTAATAAAAGTTTTTTGAAATTTATTAAATCAGTTACGATAAAGATAGAAGATCTGAAGTTCTAAATCTTGTCAACATCATACTTACGAGAACTGAGTTAACGTTTCTGGTCTTAAATCTGTGTAGGTTTGGAACCTGTAAGGTGTTCATCACTTGCCACTGCTTGCAGATAACAGGGAGTTAAGAGGCAAGTTGAGGCGTCAATAAGTAAAGGACTAATATAAATTATTAGGTTGTTGCAAATGGAATGCAAGTTTTTGATTTTTTGTATTTACCGCAATGTTATGCGAATAAAACATGTGTGATGTTTTGTAATGTATGATATTATGAGTCATTCGCAAACTTAATTTATACTCTTTCAGATATATTTTTCTAAAACTTATGATAATGTTTCTTTTATTAATAATTTCGATTTTAATTGCAGATATCAAAACGTGATATTCGCAACATTTACTTCTACGAGTTCAAGCTAGGGCGTAATGCAGCTCAAACCGCTTGAAACATCAACGAAGTTTAGGATAAGGGAAGTGTCAACAAATGCACAGTGCAACGCTCGTATCAAAAGTTTCGCTCTGACAATACCAGCCTGGAAGATGAACCTAACGGTGGCCCCCCATCGACGATTGACAATGACAAATTGAAGGAGCTGGTGGAAGCCGATCCACACACAACTCTTTGAGCACTCACAGAAGAGCTTAACGTTGATCCATCAACCATTGCTTAAAACTTGAAGAAAATTGAAAAGTCATAAAAGTTCAATAAATGGGTGCCTCATAAATTGAACAAAGTCAAAAAAATCGTCGTTTTGAGATGTCTTCCACGCTTCTCCTGCTCAACAAGAACAACCAGTTTCTCGATCAGATTGTTACGTGTGATGAGAAGTGAATTCTTTACGACAATCATCGACATTCATCACAATTGTTGGACCGCGATGAGGGTCCTCACCACTTACTGAAACCGAAACTACACCAAAAGGAAGTTTTGGTGACTGTTTGGTGGTCTGCAGCCGGTCTCATCCATTACAGTTTTCTAAATATGGGAGAAAGGATTACCGTAGAGAAGTACTGCCAACAAATTGACAAAATGCATCACGAGCTCTGACGTATGTACCAGAGATTGATCAATATGAAGTGGTCCATTCTCCTCCACGACAACGTCCGGTCACGCATGGCAAAACCGACAATACAAAAGCTAAACAAATTGGACTATGAAACTCTGCCTCATCAAACTTACTCAACGAACCTCTCGCCCACCGACTACCATTTTTTCAAGCATGCGGACAACTTCCTCCAGGAAAAAATGCTTCAAAAACCAATACGATGCAGAATACGTCTTTAACGCTTTCATCGCATCCCGAACTCAGGAGTTCTACACTATGGACATCAATAAACTTGTTTCTTGTTGGCAAAAATATGATGATTCTGATGGTTTTTATTTCAATTAATAAAATTTATTCTGTGCTGAGCTACATTTGTTTAAGGTTTAGGTTCAAAAACCTACATTGCTTTTGCAACAACCTAATAGTAACAGTAATGTAAACATATATTACAGGTATTTACCGATAACCTGGAGGCTCAAAGCCAATTAGATCATGTCCCAAAAATGTTTAAAAAAGCTGAGCTCAGCACATGGTTTTTTTTACAAATTTCGAAAAGTAAGACTCCTTTCATGACCATTTTATTTAGCATTAAATTGAATTGTGACAAAGTTACATACAAAAATTTTTCCGATTTTTCCGGTTGATGCCAGCAGTATTGATGGCGTAAAAGTAACAATCCGATGCATGGTCAAACGGCTCCCTCCAAACTATTGGAATCCCAAACTTCAGTGAAATTTTCTCACCCTTCTTCCCCCGCCGGAGGTATTCCACGCACGTCTCGCACACCGTGTGCGGTGCCATGGAGTTATCTTGGTCACCAAGCTTGACTTCAAAGTAAGCCTCGTAGCAGCGCTTCATAAATCCTGTGATGTTCTTCTTATCCACTGAAATCGTGTATTCACCTCAGATGTAGCAGAAAACGTCAGAATTATTCCTGCATAACCGTCCCGCCGAAGCCATCACAATAAACTAAAAGGAAAAAGAAAGACGCAGCTAGGTGTAAGACAATGAAACTTAGAATAAAGTTGATTGGCTAAGGGTTAATTAAGTACATTTTGAAATATATTTTATATATAGGCTGTATCTCAAAAATTTGACCTGATAGAGTAAAATCAATATGATATTCGGACTCAGAACGCCAAAATTAGTCCAAATTGCCTGAGAAACCCTTGACGACTTTTTGGCTGTTACCCAGTTTTATAATTATAATTCGATTTATATTTCTTTAAAAAGCATTCATAACTTGTGTTCAGATCAAACAGACAAATTTTTATTATTACATTAATCGATTGCCATATCATATTAAATATCACGTAAGTCTCATTAATCATACATTTCAATTGTTAAAACTTTAATTTAATCAGTTATATCAGCCTATTGTTATTTTTTAATTTTCCACCAAATCAATAAACATTCACATATGAAAATCCATCAAATTCTTTTAAGATTGATTATTTGTTTCTGTATTTTAGTTTTATCACAACAGAGGACACTAAGTTCGATTTATTCGTAAAGATTGAAATATTTTGAAATAGTTCCTCGTTTTGCATCAACTCTTCATGTTTTGAGTTTTCTTTTGATCGCTTTTCGATGTAATTCTGAAATAAATTGAACAATATGTTTTACATGTCTAATAATTGAACACAATTTTTAACAAACACTTAGATAATAATAAACAGTAACTAAGTTAAACAAGTTCAGCGAACGTATAGATAGAACGGACACTAAAGACATCAAGTCAACTTCTAAAAATGTTAATGTTTATTCTAATATTTTTAATATTTAAATATTTAAATATTTTCTGACAACTTTGAAGAAACTGTAATAATAATTTTGTGAAAGTTTAATTGAGTAGAATTAAAGAACTTAATGTTTTCAACAATACAATTTCTCGAGCGTGCATCTGGACAGGATAAGCAATGGCACGTCTATATACGCCTTAAAGGTCACAAATATAATTAAAACAATTCTCTTGAAATATTTAGAATCGAATTTTGCAAGTAATCTAAAGAAACTGCTATCGTCATTAACCTATGGGATAAGGGAGACATATAGGGCTCGCCAAAAGTAACACCGAATGTTTTTGTTATTTTTATTACAAATAGAATCTTTTAAAAATACTTTTTGCTGAAGATTTTTCAGATCCAACCTGAAAAAAATGAGGCCGAAAATGGCTAAAGAAGAGAAAAAAATATATTGATAAAGATAGTTTATTAGATTTAGATCGTTTAAATAATAACAGAATTATGGATCTCACTGTTGAATTTTCTAACACATCAACTAAGTCCACAATGATGACCATGTTTCGAGAGAATCCTTCGGATGAAACAGAGGATGAAAATATGCCAAATGAATTCGATTAATCTATGATTGATGACAATGGAAAATGCTAATGAAAATTTTTGTTCTCTGAACTCTGAAGGCCAACATCAAATATAACATCCCATTCAAGTTTTCATTACAATAAATCAAAGAATATTTCTTCAATAGTAACTGTTTCTCATTCGAATATCTTTAACAATTCGGATTCTAATATTGCCACGACTACCTCAAAAATGTCGAAAAAGTAATAGTTTCAGATTCATCATTCATATACAATCCTTCTTTCACAAACATTGACATTAGTTATTCAGTCAGTAATAACATTCAAAATTTAATAATTCACTTTTTCATTTATCATTTGATTGCTTTCGATTATTTGTGATATATATATATATATATATATATATATATATATATTAGGGGTACCCAAATGTTATGTCGTTTTTTATTGATTTTTAGAAACAAAAATAAAACCATATAAAACATTTATTTAATCAGAA
>MQRK01166305.1:0-21760 GCA_001938485.1 Girardia tigrina | reverse complement strand
TTTTAATTTTTTAAAATATTTAATAAGCAAATTAACATAAAAATATTTTACCCTTTAAATTAAAAAAATAATAAACTATTCAGGCGAGATAAAAATTTAAAATTAACCCCTCATAACTTTAAAGGGTACCACGTTAAAACGTCGAATTATTAAAACATCGAAAAAAAAATTTAAAACATTAAATGAAGTGATGTGTTATTAAATAATGCATAAGTGAATAAATGAATAAGTTAATGAAATTTCTAACTATACTTAAATTATTTTTTTGATAACCGAAAATGAGAATGAACTTACTCTATACGAATTTGCTGTGTAAGAATTCAGAATTTCCCATAATCATGATACAAAATTTCATCCTTTATTAAATTTCCATTTTATTTTACATTTTCATTTTAACACTAACTTATACTTAACATTTTAACGTACATTTTCATTTCAATTAAAATACATTTCCAAAAAATTATAATTATACATTTTATTTATTTCAACTTAACTGTTAAGAGAACTCACACATTTGACAGAACATTTATTACATTCACATTTCTTATCATCTTTATGATGATCAATAGTATTGCTTTCACTTAGATCCATCAATCAGTTTTCAATATCTCCCATTATAATCTGAACTATACTTGATAAGATTATTTTATTTAAAAATATTTAATTTAAATTTTATTGGCTTAAATAAAATATTTTTAGTCATTTTTAAACATTAATTTGAGTTTAATTATTTAAAAATTTACAAAAATAAAATCAATAAACTTATTTAAAAAATGCAATAATAAAAATTAAAAATTTGAATATTTAATATAAATTTAAATTAATTTCAGATAATAAGAAATTAAATATTGATAACCCATCTGGTTAGGAGAGACACAATCCCAAATCAACATACAACATTTAAACATGCAAACACTACACAAAAACATCCGTACACCAAAAAGTTATTTTATTTATTTCAAATTAACCATTTTAAGATTACATTTATATTTCGATAGTTACATTTTGTCTCAAAAATAGAAAAAATAGAAATATGTGATTTGTAACGAAGCTTTTTTTAAAACCACATTAACACGTCGAAAAAAAACGTTAGAAATCCAGAAACATATATTTTGGAATTGGCTGGTTTTATTTATTATTAATAAATCTTTTTCGACGTTTTTTTCTTATGTCATAATTTTTCGACGTTTTCATGTGCCACGCTTTAAAATACTTTTCGTATTTTTCGTGAACGCTAAAAATAAATGGCCCTACTGATTAGTAATGGATTTTGTTACCAAAAAGTAAAAATTCAAATTTAAAAAGTAATCAATTTCTTATAATTTTTTCTCTATGGAAAATTTTCCTGAAATCCCGGTATACCTTTTTTTAATCCCGGGATTTTGGGATTGAAATATTGTCCGGGATCCCGGGATTGCCAGCCTTAGCCTCTAACCATTTTTGATGTAAATACGCACCATGCCCGGTTAACAGGTTAAAAGTTTTTAAGATGTCTGACAAATACTATATTATTGATTATGTACTAACACTTTGATTTTATTATCAACTAATTATGACCCAAATCAGGCAATCGATCGAATTTAATTAACAAATAAAATTCACAAAATGCCGCCCTAATTTTAAGATTCAATGTTTGTTTATCGTGTTCATAAAATACACACGAGAAGTGTCCGGAAACATTCGGAACACTCCAACCAGCAGTAAGTGCAAGTCAATACATTAGAAAGAAAACAACGTAAACTTAATAATTGTTTTATTTGTCAAACGTCATCGATTTTCATTGTCGATAATTGTCACAAAATATTTTGATTGACTCTGAGATGAAAATGAAAAATGCGCGAACAAAAACCGTGGAACAATCGGATCACAACAATAAATAGACCACAATCATCACAAAGAATCGACAAACAAAACAAGACCGATAACACAATATCATTTATTTTTGCATTTTATCATCTGACATTAGTTAAAAGAAAATATGTTGCATTATCGTCACTCTTCAATCGCTTCTGTCTTCGTTCATTTATTCTTTCATACAAACGGTTTTCATTGATGGCATTTTTCCAATGCTTTTTGTAATGCTGATTGTTCTTCTTTTGATAACGTGTTGATACAATTTGTGAAGCATTCGTTGTTAGTCTGGAAAATGTTTTTTTTAATCATTAAGATTCAATTTTGCATTTTGTGTTAAGTTAAATCTATTTGATTTTGTAATAAAAAATGAGGCAAAAATGTGACATATTAGGATGGTGAAAAAGAAATCCATTATTTTGGCGTGAAATTCAAAACTTTATTTAACATGTTTCGGATTGTCCTCTTGGAGTCAAATATGCACCGTTTTATTGTATAATTAGTTGCCATTTTGAAGGTAGCTTCATAATACTTCTCTCGTAGAAGTCTTGGTCCTTATTGGCGAAAAACTGTAGTAATCGATTTTCACAATCTTCTATTGATCCCAATTTCTTATCACTCAGGGAATTTTGCAATGCGAGAAAAAGGTGGTAATCGCTTGGTGCCAGGTCCCAACCAAGCTCCCTGAGTTTCTGGCGAGTCACTACAGACGTATGTGGTCTGGCGTTGTCGTGATGGAACACAACACATCTGTTGACAAATTCTAGTCGTTTCTCATCAATTGTTATCTTCAAACGGTCCAGTTGTTGACGGTACAGATCTGAATTTAGTGTTTGAAGCAACTCATAATAAATGATTCATTTCCAGTCCCACCAAATACATAGTAGAACCTTCCTGGCCGTTAGTCCTGGTTTGGCGACCGTTTGAGGTACTTCACCGTGCTTTGACCACGATCGTTTTCGTACAATATTGTCGTATGTGACCCATTTCTCATCCCCAGTAACGATCCGTTTAAGAAATGGGTCGATTTCATTTCGTTTGGTCAAGGCTTCGCAGATGGAAATTCGATCCATCATGTTTTTTGGTGTTAATTGGCGTGGAACCCAAACATCAAGTTTCGTTTTGAATCCTGCTTTGCCCAAATGGTTTAAAACCGTTTTGTGGTCGATCTTAAGCTCCTGTGCGATGCTTCGACTACTAACATGCCGGTCAACTTCGATCATTGTCGAGATTTTATCGACATTTTCAACGATAGGCCCCTGCCTGTGCGAGGTGCATCTTTAACATCAAAAATGCCTCCAATGAATCGACGAAACCAAAAGTGCGTGTAATTAGCTGTTACAGTATTGGCATCATAAACACCATTCACAATAACAGCCGCCTGGCTTGCATTTTCGCCTTTATCGAATAAAAACTTTAAAATGTACCGATTTTTTTCTTTGTTGACTTCCATTTTTAACACCCTGTAACTCAGAACTGAATAAAAAAAGCAAATATTTTTTGTGAAATTACTGTGTTACCTTGACAAAGAGCATAAATTTGAAATTGTTTGATTAATAAATAATGGATTACTTTTTCCCCAACCTAATATTTATGCATCATAAAATATTTTGCTGAAAATATCTAAATACGGTGCTAATACAGGCTTCACGGGACACTAAAAAAACAGTGCGTTATAACCAGGGTGACCATAAGTCAATAAAGTCAAAATTGAAATGCAAGTTATTTTTTAAAAATAAACACAAATATGTTACTTTTTAAAGTGTAAGTACATAGTGAAAGAAGATATTAAGTCAAAATAAGGTCTAAATTAGACGTTCGGTCAAAAAGTTGAAAAATGCAATTTTAATATTGATTTATTTAGCGTAATAAATATACATTTAAAAATTTAAAAAGCAATAATTTATTTAATAAGTTGTATTTCATTGAAAAATGCTTTCTTTAATGTTATAAATTAAAATGTTATAAATAAAAATCGTGATCATTGTCTAGTTTTTGATGAAAACGGCCAAACAGCCGATACTCAACGTTGGGGGACATGACTTGAAGCAACAATTTGGTACTAGATCATTTACCTGCAATTCGACATATTGACGGGAAAATCACAGATGGTGGAGTCCTTATTACCCGTGTCAGAACAGCCTTAACGCGTGAGAATTTAGTAGAAGAGTTTGTAAACATCACCAAATATGCTAGTTTGTTAAATTATATTGAAGTGACCTGAAGCAACTCATATACTATAGCAGCACAGGCAATGATTTAAGTATGGTATTTTTTCAAGATGATTCATTCTGGCTGCATAGCAAAACGTTTAGAATAGAACGAAATATTTGATGTCGTCCATCATAAACGACAGGATATTTCTCTTAGCACTTATTCGTTGTTGTTTGGCTGATGTTTAATGGTGCTTTTTTATTCATAGAAAATTGTGCGGAAAGACAAGAATTTTTACCATCAAATGCTGTTCACTATTTGTGTTTAACATCCACTAAAACCTATGAAGATTAATGGTTTGCATTTACTCTTTTTCTTATTTGAAAAGTGTTAAAATAAGGTAGTTTGTATTAACTATGTTTTATAGTAAATTTTTTATATTAAAAAAATTAAGTCAAAATAAAGTCCAAAATCGGTGATAATAAAGTCTAAAAATGTATTTTTTTTAAGTCAATTCTAATGTCACCCAGGTTATAACTAAGTTTTATTGTATGTACCAAGGCAAATTAGCACTGTTTAATGAATAAAAATCTATATATAGACATTTCTTTTTATATCAATTTACTTATTGCAACGAATATTATTTAGGGAGATCTACGTGTTTACATAGAAAATCGTCGAATTAAGAGTCTTCAACCCTTCGAATACGTAAACATCACCAAATATGCTAGTTTGTTAAATTATATTGAAGTGACCTGAAGCAACTCATACTATAGCAGCACAGACAATGATTTAAGTATGGTATTTTTTCAAGATGATTCATTCTGGCTGCATAGCAAAACGTTTAGAATAGAACGAATATTATTTAGGGAGATCTACGTGTTTACATAGAAAATCGTCGAATTAAGAGTCTTCAACCCTTCGAATACGTGACTCTGAACATCAGAGGTCCAGAGATATTCGACGGATCTGAGTCCAGAGTTGAAGAATTCCTAAAGAGCTAGGGCAGATATGCGAAGATCATGGGATTCTCAGACTAAATTAAGGACTAAATTAATTGAGAAGCAGGTAAATTTAAAGGTGCAATAAAATTGAAATTTAATAAAAGACGCAACAAAATCTTTGTGAAAAAATTTATAATTTTTTATTAAAAAAGTATTGGGTGTACAACTAATTAATTTCGTATTTTTTTGTTAAAAAAACCATTTATTTAAGTATAAAAGTGATAACAAATACGAAATTAATTAGTTGTACACCTAATATATAAAAATACAATAACCATATTTATATTTATCTATTTCATTTGTAATAAAAATGAGACAAAAAATTGAAAATATTTATGCGCCGTAAAACATTTTGCTGAAAATATCTAAATACGGTAGAACTGTGTAAATACAGGCTTCGTGGGACAGTGCGTTATAACGAAATTTTATTGTAAGCAACAAGGCAAATAAGCAATCTTTAATGAATTATATTCTATAGAAAAGTGCATGATATAAAGCGAGGAAAAGATAGACTTTACTTTTATATCAATTTGCTGATAGCAACGAATATTATTTAGGGAGATCTACATGGTTATGTTTACATGGAAAATCGTCGAAGTGAGAGTCTTCAACCCATCAGAAATTAAATGGAATTGCGATTTTAAATTCTATTTTACTAAATATGAAGTAATTTTTAAAACTATTATGATAACGAAATGAAAAATGCTATTGTATAGAATAGGGGAATTTAATTGAGAAACAGGTAAATTTAAAGGTGCAATAAAATTGAAATTTAATAAAAGACGCAACAAAATCTTTGTGAAAAAATTTATAATTTTTTATTAAAAAAGTATTGGGTGTACAACTAATTAATTTCGTATTTTTTTGTTAAAAAAACCATTTATTTAAGTATAAAAGTGATAACAAATACGAAATTAATTAGTTGTACACCTAATATATAAAAATACAATAACCATATTTATATTTATATCAATTCTTATTTATAATGGTTTGTGTAAAAAGAAAATGCAAAAGTTCCTCGGAAATATTTGTTTAAAAACTCAAATTGTGGTAGAAATAAAGTTTTGTGTTAATGTCAACCTCTTTTGCTCAAGAACCCGATAGAGATGTTTCCTGATGGTTGTAAACTTTGTCAAATTTATGGTGCTAAGTATGTTGAGATAGGCTTTTTGATGTCTAAATTTCGTGAGTTGGACTCCCTAAAAGATGGTGTTTTTTTTAATTTTAAACATTATTACAAATTGTTATAGGATAGTGTGAAATACGTAACACTTTCCGAATTTAAAAAGACATGTCAAGCATAAACAGCACTATTATTTCAAAATTTTTAATTCTTTCGGCCCTGAATACAAATATTCTATAATTTTGTGGAACATATGTACCGCTAGGACCGAAAGGATTAAGAAATTCTGGAAGAAATACGTGACATAATTTCTGAAAAAAATATTACCTATATTCTGTAAGTAATGTCATATTGAGGAAAAGATTTAAATTAATGAGTCTTATTAATGAATAAAATTAAAATTATCATAAATATTAAAAATAATAAATCAAATAATAAGATATAAATAATCAAAAACAAAGTTAGAGACAAACCTGAATCATTTTGATGAGATTGAGACAACGCGTGTAAACCGAGTTATCCTCCGACAATCCTTCTCTCATAATACAGAATGATATCGATCGAACAATGTGCGGTAAATTGTTGTTGATTATTCGATTACTACACTCGAACAAGTCACAGAGAAACCCGAAAACATGTGGGGTCTCTTCGTTATCCTCCCAAATCGGCAACCAGTGTAACCAGCGAGTCTCGAGAAACGTTTCTAAGTCCCCACCGGGCACACATTCCGGTCGATACTTGCAAATTTTGGTGAGAGCACTAATCGCGTTCTCCGTACTCATATTCAAGTCTTCGTCTCGTGAGCCCGGCATTTCAATCAATTCCAATAGTACTGGAGCCACTTCTCGAAGAATATCGGAGAAATCTCCTCCGTTTCCAAACATTGCCATCAATCCAAATCCATAGATTGCTGCTTGACGAATCTCTTTTCTTTCGTGTCGTAAACCGGCGACCATTGCAGGTAGAAAATGTTGACAATATTGCCAACTCAAGTGACCATCAACACTTTCAATCATATCATCCCAGAAACACAGACAATACTGGAAATCGGTCCATGGCCGACCAGGTTCTTGAAGTTTCGAGATACTTGGGAGAATTTCATCGAATACCGGCAATGCATCTTGTTTATAGACTCGGAACAGAGCATGCATCAGATCCACCAATTTACACAACACATTATCGTCCTCATCTTTATCGTTCTCCATTTGTTCTTCATCTTCTTCATCGTATTCATCCGATTTTCGTTTTTCAGATCGACTTTCTTGATTTCGAAACAACTCTTCGAATTGGGTTTTCATCAATTCGACAATCAATTGCATTCTGTTGTTATCGATTGCTTCGCGTCCCATTTTTTTGATTCCTTCAGCGAGAGCATCGATCATATCGGCGATTTGTGCTTTGTACGGTTCTTGAGGAATTGCAGAAAGAAGAGCATTGACCATTCGGTCCCACAACTTTGTCGTGACACTGGAACCAAGCGGGCGACTACAGTCTATCAGAAATGGAATTATGTCGGCTGCACTGCTTCGAACTTCTTCGTTGAAATAGAACTTGAGTAGAGGAATCATGATATCGGCCACTTCAAGCACGTACGGATAAAAAGCATCTGTGAGTTCCCGTGCATAACAAACGAGCATTTGACAAGCGGTCGCTTTGTCCTCGAGTCCACTGGTGTGGATTGCAAAATTCTGGTCGTCGGCAATCTTCACAACTTGCCAGTCTTTGTCAACATCCTCAGCTTCGTCATTGTACATCATACAAACGTCCGGTTTAATACTGGCAGTTTTCAATACTGATTTCATGACGAGTGGGAGAAATTCGGCAAATGATTTTCCGAGTAATTTACACATGCGAGCCCATGCACTGATCATGTAACTGTGTTGCGGATCATCTGTTGGTATGGCTGGAGATTCTCCCTTACTACTAGTCGCTCCTTCGTGTTCGGGTTTTCCTTCATCGTCTCCTTCATCCAAAGATTGACTCTTCAATAGCAGTTGCATGACGTCGTGAGCGTCAGCCATAAATCGATCACGACCAACAGCCAATCCCATTAGTGAAATGCACTCAATTGTTTTACCACGAAGTAGACGAAGATTCTCGGCATGATCGCATTGTTGCATCAAAAACTTGAGAAATTGCATGAAACCCGAATAATACGGTGAAAAATGTTCGCCGACGGAATCGGCAACTGCAGCGATTGTCGTAACGATTTGTTCAAGTACGAGTTTTCTACCGGTTTGGACAAGTTCATTATATTTATTCTGCAGAACTTGCAACAATTTGTCAGATAACACGGGCAAATAGTGCAGAATCACGGATTTCGGAGCCGCTTCACAGAAATTGACCATAGCTGCACCAGCGTACGCTTGAACTCGTGGTAATCGATCATCATCAAGGACAGATAACAACGCAGGAACGATTTTCGCATGGTAAGCTTTTTGAAGTTTATGGCCGAAATCAGTCGACAACTGTCCGATTGCGTTACAGGCAGCATATCGGACTCTCGGATGTTCATCAGACAATAATGGAATTATTTCATCGATAATCGAACCGAGAATTTCTTCCATTACTTTATTTAATCCTTCAGCACAAGAAGAAATAGCCATAAGACCACCATGCCTTTCTTGCCATTTGGCTGAAAAAAAATTGGGAGTCATTCAAAAAAATGGTTCGATTTAAAAGATCTTACAGCTATGAAGCATGGCCGGAACGGTTCGTGTAATTTCTTGGAGAACTTTTCTTCCTCTCATAGCACAAGCTATTCTATCCAGTGACATTTCAGCGATAATACTGGGCGATGAATCGTCTTCCTCTTCCTCAATGTCCAATGTTGCCCAGTTTGGATCATCTTCAAGATCCGTTAGCATTTTGAAGAGAACCTGGATAAATGCTTGCATATGATTCGAACATTTCCTAACGGCTCCTGGACAATTTTCCGTCAAAGAAACAAACACTTCAACAGCTAAATGTTTCTGTGAATCATCAACGTCGCTGTTGTGCAATATCTGGAACACGAAAAACAGAAATTTAAGAAAATAGAAAACGAATCGGAAAATCAAGATAAGAGCTACAAAGAACTACGAAAACATGAATGACGTGCAAAATCGAATCGAAACATTCTTTCGGTAACACACAAAGATGCGATAGTGAAGATGCAAACATCATTCACTAAAGATATAATCACTAATTAAATCACAAAGTTACATTCTTCTGATAAGAATCTGATAATCTTTCGAAATAAAAATTGCACTTCAAGACGATTTTATCGAATAAAAGATTTGTGGTAATCGACTGATGTGTCATAATTTAAAAATGTTGAGATTTCTATCGAGTGATCTTTTGAAATTATTCTTTTGACTCATTGATCTTTATTGTGCAATTTGGCAGTCATGAAAATTAAAATTTGATGATTAAATAGTTAATAAGAAAAGAGCAAACAAGTTGTTTTGTGCCAATTTCAATAAGATTTTATTGATTATTTCTACGACAATGAAAAACCTAAATCCATAACGTCTGATTGAGATAAAGGAATTGATGAAGGTTGCGCCAAAGTCAAAGAAAAATAATGAGACAATATTCTAAGTAATACGAAACCAACTATTCGAATACTCGATCGTCGAAGTATCTAAGGAATTTTTGAACTAATTAAGAAATTGATAGTAGTCTCTGTTGGTGGTTCTTTTTGGTGAACGGTAAATTTTTGATATTTTTAAATTAAAAATCATAATTATATTTGAGATAAATTAAAAATTAATTAATTACTAATTAAAATGAAATAAGTTTTATAAAATAAGTTTTTGATTATAGTGTAATGATAATATTTTACTAATTAAAATGAAAGAAGTTTTATAAAAAATTATAGTGTAATGATAATATCTCATGAATTAAATTGAAAGAACTTTTATAAAAATCACAATTAAAATAACAGTTTCAGAGTAAAAAAATATTGTAAAGAAGATTTTGATATATCTTGTAACACTTAAAATAAAAATCATGTTTTATTGAATTTAATTGCCAATGGAAATTCTCATTAACAAATAATTTATAAATGAATTTTAAAATTAAAGAAAAATTATTTGGGAATAAATTTTTATAGGACATGTCCATAAAAATAATTTTAAAAATAAGTTTGTATCAATGTTCATAGACGATGTTCATGGTCGCATTCTATACTCACCGTTAGTTTTCTTCACCTCAAAAATGTTTTTGAATAGATTTAGATGTAGACAAAATTTGCGCAGAAAATAATAGTGACTTCCTCATTGATTAATAGAAGTATTTTGATACAAATGTTTCATTGAATTTCACATCAAATCGGAAACATTTTCCGATCATCTATTATCTACACCTTTCTCACAAAAAATAATATTCTCTCTGCTCTGTTGTAAAAGTTTTGCTGGGAAATTTATTTCATATCGCAAAAAATATATACTAAATTTAAAAGTAAATTTAAAAAAAATGTGAATCTTCTTTAACGTCTTTAATTTATTTTTTATTTGCCTTAGTTGAAATTCTCCAAAATCTTGAAAATTAAAAAAAATTCCTTATTAATAATTCGTTATACATCATTTACAAAGTAATATTCAGAAAATAAATATTTTTTTTCTACGTAAATGAAATACTATCAATTGAAACAGAACTGCTCTGAAAATATCAAATAGAAATAAACAGAGGCAGTAAAAGTTCTCTTCCCGTATTATTGTGCCCTCTAAAAATAAAGGCAAATCTGAAAATGCTCCGATGAGTGAAAGCCGAGAAAGACAGAGATATTCGTCCGATTCCTATGCAAAAGATTATCTAATGTACGTCAATTATTTTCGCGATTCTTTTAACTTTTACAGAAAAATATTTTTATTCTGAATTTTCTATTTCTGATTTCTATTTGAAAAATACTTAGTATTACACTTAATTATAGTTATATAATAGTAAATTTAAATACCATTTGAATGTTAAATGAAGATTTGTATCGAGTAATCTTTAGATGCCGAATTGATTCAAACTTTCAAAATTACCCTGAAGAAATTGACGCAAGAAATGAACTACTCTCAAGTGCCACAGCAGCACTGAAATATATGCTCTGATCAGCTTCAATACACGTTTGAACAAGGAAAACGTTAAAATGTGACCAATATGGATGTTTAGGCCTCGAAACATCACGATAGGGCTTTATATGGTTTATGAAGTTAAAAATGATTTTTATGAAGATTAACTTGAAAATGTTTAATAAGAGCTCTACGCAGTAAAAAATCAAGAAGTTTGAATGGCTCGTTAGAACAACAGAGAAGAAGGTTTCTTATTTCAAAAAGATGTTTACACATATTTGTTTTTTTTGGATAACCGTATTTTAGAGTGGTGGGTTTAGGTGACGCTTAATTGAATAGATTTACCAATGACATGACATTTCTTTCAGATGGACTGACATCCCAATTGCTGCCCATTGGTTGCAACCCATCTAATTCCTTAGATACTTCGACGATCGAGTATTCGAATAGTTGGTTTCGTAATTTTTTCTCATTATTTTTCTTTGACTTTGGCGCAACCTTCATCAATTCCTTTATCTCATTCAGACGTTATGGATTTAGGTTTTTCATTGTCGTATCATTGGTATCAGCAACAATACCCCGTTGATTTAGTCAAAGTATGTTATGAAAAGGAAGAAAGAAAGACCAAGTTGCAAACAAGTTTGTGAATGGATCTGCAATGCTTGGAAGTGTCAAATATTCTAATGCTCTATCCAAGATATATTTAATTTAAATTAGATTTAATTTAATCGCACCGCTTAGGTGGAGTTAAATCAAATGCAAGGCATCCACACTTGCGTGAAGATATCTCGATAGCCGACTAGTGACTTGCGCTCTGCCATCGCTTCGTCACGGCGAAGAGTTGATAAGATTTTGACTGCGTGTTGTTAAGCAGTGCCGTCTCTGATTATTTCTTAGTTGGATATATATAGGTGTTTGCTAAAGTGCTTGGCGCACATTTCGACGTTACGATGGCGCATGTTTTAACTTCATCGTCATTCCATCCAATGGCGTGAAGTAGGGAGTCGTTATCTTTATGCCATCTTCCTAGGCTTCCGATGACCAAGGGGAAAATCTTAACTTCGTTTTTGTGGTGGCGTTCTAGGTCTATTTGAACGTCAAGGTAGTGGTCGCATGCTCTTGTGTAGGCGTTGTTGAAAGTTCTATTAGTACAAAGAACAGAAACAGAAAGAAGTAATGGACCTTTAAACTTGAACGCAGGTAAATTTTCAAGCTAAAATGAAAAAAATATATTCTTTTGCAAATTTTTACAAAAATTATGTTAATAATTTGGAAAATTATACTAATTGCTTGGAAATGGTATAATTACTGTGTCAGTGCTTGTAACAGTTGTGAGAAATATTTTTTAATGTTTGATGTTTTGTGTTTGATTGTTGTGTGTTGATTTGGGATTGTGCCTCTCCTAATCAGATGGATGATCAATATTTTAATCCCTATAATCTGAAAATATGTAATGTTTAAATTTATTTTTAATGTAAAAATAAATGTAAAATTTTTAAATAAATAAATCGAATTAATATTGTTTTAAATAATTAATAATCGTTTTAATTTTTATCCAATAAAATTTTGAGTAGATATTTTAACAAATTATTTATTTCTCCATTTGCTCAGATAATAAGATTATTCTTTCTTTTTCACCTTAGTCACCACATCTTTCTATTTGTAGTTTCTTTTCTCAGACATTCCATACTCAGTCCAGCCCATTCTTTTAAATCGTTCATCCATTGCCTCTTTGGTCTTCCTCTTGGTCTTTCTCCTTCCACTCATCCCTCAATCATAACCTTTACTAGTGCTTGTTTTCTTATTTGATGACCGTAAAATTCCTTCTTTCATACCTCTTCCTTCTCTTGATTATCTCTTCTATTGATTCCGGTCTTTTACATAGTATTTCTGTCACTCTCCTCCAAACAAAGTCATTTGTCTTCTTTTCTTTCCATGTGATCTTCACCATTCTCCTGTAGCACTTCATTTCAAACGCTTTAAGTCTATCTTCTGATTGATTGTCCAACTCTCGCATCAATAGAGGAGTGTTGCCCACACAATAGCCTTAGTGATCTTTAATCTGCTCTTGAGATGGATTTCTTAGATTAAAAACTTTTTTTAATAAGATTAAAGTCATTAATTAATAGAATGTTGCAAACTTACGAAAGCTTTAACAAAGATTGCCCTGAGAACGAATAAAATTAAATAAAATAAAAATGTTAGAAGTCATATTGGTGTTCTTAATAACACTCATTAGTTAATTTTTCCAGAAACGATTCGCAGTAGTCATTCTTATGAAAAAGTTCAGTGAACTTATTTATCATCAACTCCCGTTTATATTGAAAACAGAATTTTAAATTGATAAAATTTTCAGACCAAAAGATCATTTTATATTATTTGAAAGATTTTTCACTGTTCTTAACATACCTGATTTATTTCCAAATATCATTTGTTAAATAAAATATAAATATCCAGTAAGATTAAACGATTTCTTATTGATTAAAAAGAAAGGGCATAAAGAGCTTACATTCATGCACAGCTCGAGAATCTCAGCGATCCTCGGCTTGAGAAACTCCGCGGCAGAGTCCGCAATATCGACCAATGATTTCATACACGAATCGTCTTCCGGGTTGATCGTTATCGAATCGGCAATCGTCTGTATTCAGAATGGATCAAAAAGAAAATGAAGCGCAATAATCAGAATGGATTTAAAAATCTGAGATAATTTTAAGAGAAACGAGAGCCTTACATGGAGCATTAGCGGAATTAAGTGAGACATTTGAGGGAACGAATTCGATTCATCGACTTGAGAGACGATAAACGAAGCGAACGATTTGACACTCGCCACTCTCACTTCGAGAGCCTGGGGACCGCGAGACTCTGCTTCAGTGTGGGCCATGGTCTGTTCAAAGACCCGACACACATTATCGATATTCGATAACAATTGATCTCCCAACATATTCGGAATCGATGCGAATATTTGCAATCCGATAGATTTGAGATTTGCATCGAAACTATTGAGACAGTTTTCGAAAATAAATCGAAATAAATCCGTCCATAACAGATTGCCGTTATCGTCTATGTAAGAATTTTGAGTCAATTATCGATCAGTTCCAATAATAATAATATTTTAATGATAATCTATTACAGAAAACCTCGGGGACGTTCCGCTGAATTGAAGAATAATTTTGTTAATTTTACTGATGTTGTTCCAATCACGTAAGAAGATTTGATTTTTACTCTCAAAAAGATATCCCATTCTACTAATGTATTAACTACATATTTTATAAAATAACTACATATTGCTTCCGATGCCAAAAGGGAAAATCTTAACCTCGTTTTTGTGGTGGCGTTCTAGGAGGTCTATTTGAACGTCAAGGTAGTGGTCGCATGCTCTTGTGTAGGCGTCGTTGAAAGTTCTATTAGTACAAAGAGCAGAAACAGAAAGACGTAATGGATCTTTAAACTTGAACGCGGGTAACTGATGAGGACTGTCCAAGAGTAATCCCTAGTGTGGTGCTGAAATTTCATCTGGATAATTTAACGGATAATGGAGTGTTTCACTGCCCATTTTCTATATGCACTAAGTGCGTTGTTTATACAGCCAAAATTCTCTAGAATCACAGAACGAACGAACATGACTGATTATTTCTCAGAGACGTACCGAGAGGGCAACAATAAAATTTCCTCGATATTTTATTGTGCGACTACAAAACTTATATTCTTTTTTATTGTTTTTCATGTAATAAATCAATCAATTTATTTATATGTTCATTACACTTACGAAAAGTTGAAGACAGTGACGAACATCTACAGATTAAATCTTTAATCAAATTTCTTGTATTTGTGAAGAATTTAAATTTTTTTTGAACGAAGAATGTAGAGAATTCACAATTCTTAAAAAATATCATTATACAGGTCTGCTGCCCAATCAATCTGTTAGTGCCATTCATTAGGAATGAAATATTCATAATTTCAAAATTTAAAGTTATTGGAAAGCCTTTTAATCCATTGACATTCTTTCTCCGTGCAGCACAACATATTAAAAAAACATAGTTATTCTTAGATTCAAAATTAGAAAGCAGTTCAACAAATTGAAAATTATCCGGGCAAGAGAACTCAAAGTGAAGTAAAGGTTTCAGCTATAGATAGAGATATTTCACGATTTTATATTGAGTGTAAGTATTAACAGTTGATAATAGTACAAGAACTTACGAACACATTACACAAAGCGTCAAAGAAATTCGGAATGGAAATCAACAGACAAAAAAGCAAAGTAATAGTTTCAGGAAACCATAACAACGAGATTAAACTGGAGATTTTCATTGAAGGGGAGAAGCTGGAACAAGTTATGAGTTTCAAATATCTGTGAAGAAATCAGAAGCCGGATTGGTATCCATTTCAAGAGTAAAATGAAGATCACTAAGGCTATTGTATGGGCAACACTCCTCTGTGGATGCGAGAGTTGGACAATAAATCAGAAGAGTATGGATAGACTTAAAGCGTTTGAAATGGAGTGCTACAGGAGAATGCTGAAGATCACGTGGAAAGAAAAGAAGACAAATTCTTTTTTTGAGATAATTAAGAGAAGGAAGCTGAAATTTTACGGTCATCAAATAAGAAAACAAGCACTAGTAAAGGTTATGATTGAGGGAAGAGTGGAAGGAGAAAGACCAAGAGGAAGACCAAAGAGGCAATGGATGGACGATTTAAAAGAATGGACTGGACTGAGTATGGAAAGAAACTACAAATAGAAAGATATGGCGAAAAAGAAGGTTTGTTTATAATTGGGTGCACACACGGCCCAACGGTACAGTAGATTACAGAAATCGCTAAACATAGAAAGAACTGTTTGAATAATAAAGTTGATTTGATGAAATTTTTTGTTGACAATTTGATAATTACTGGGAGAGAGTGATGTGCGAAGCACTGATGATTAGGTCTCTTAATCCAAAGATCAATGTGAAAGCACAATCCTCTTCAACTTTATTGATAATAATCTGAGGTTTTAGTGATTTTGTAGTCAAGTGTAGTTATGCAGCATTTAGGAGTACAACATTAATCTTATGGTAACACTCAACTCTAATCGATTTTTGTTAAGCTATCTCTAGATGTCTCTTACAGGATCTCTAACTATTAACATATGACATTTTAAATCACTGTTGCATATCTGTTACACATCGATCTATACAACATCGGTGATTTATCGGTTGGATGATGAATTTGACAGGTCTCTCTATTACATTGTGTGGAGTGCGCGCATGCAAATTTTTTACGGTCATCAAATAAGAAAACAAGCACTAGCAAAGGTAATGATTGAGGGATTTATCGGTGATTTATCGGTTGGATGATGAATTTGACAGGTCTCTCTATTACATTGTGTGGAGTGCGCGCATGCAAATTTCTTTACAAAATAAAACTATTTGTGCTATCGATATTGTTGATATTTTTGAAAAAAACACAAAGGAAAATTGATTATTTTGGATTTTATTTACTTAGTTATATAAAATAAACTGAAATATTGTTGTATCATTATTATTTTTGTAGCATTCTAACACAATGTGACACAACTATAACACTCCCTTTTTTATAATTTTTTATGTTTATGTTAGAAATAAATGGAAACAAAAAAAACGTGTTTCATTATTTACAAAAAGCCACTGTTTCACACAATGTTTATGTTTTTACCACGTTTTTCTTAGCTTGGTTTCTTGTCTGTTTGTCTGTCTGGAACAAATCTTGCGATTGATTTTTCGACCATTTTCAGTCATCCAATTGAGCTGAATTTTTTTATACAGGCTTGCTTCCGATGACAATACAATATTTTAAAAAATTTACGGCTCTACATAAACCGTATATGCTATAATTAAATAGCTTATGTCTTTACGGGAAAATAATCCGTGTTAATGATGTACGGAAAAAATCAATAAATTGAACAAATATTGTGAAAATCAAGTGATAATTAAGTGTAGAAGTATTAAAATTAGGTTTAAAAAGTTTTATTTTGGTTTTATTATCATTTCTGTTATTCGAAATCAATCGAAAGATTTGAATTCCTAAATGATGACGTGTGCGAAATTTTATACCTAACCAAAAACGTGGGGCATAGAAATGATCGATTGTTACTAAAAAGCAGTAAAGAGGAAATAGCAGTTACTAATAGCAGTAATTCAGAAATCCGCCCCGCGTTTTTGGTTAGGTATAAAATTTCTCACGTGTCTAGAAAAAAAATTATTTTCCTCTTTTTAGTGCATTGGTAATGCTTGAAAAACGTGGTTGTTTTTATAAAAAAAAATTTTTATTAATAATATTATTTTTAGATATTGAGTTACGAAGGGTCAAGAAATTTTTTGACAGTTATTAAATGACAAAATTTTTACTTTGTTCCAAAATTTGATTTCTGAGTAAAATTTGATAGACAGTGGTAAAAGAATGTATTTGTTATATCGGGTGAGATTCTTATTCTGACGAGATGCAAATTTAAATTAACCCCTCATAGTTTGATTTTGTGGATATTGGAATATGGACATCCAATTGTGGAATGTGTTCGTCGAATTCCGATTATTATAAGGCATAATATACAGAAAAAATCAATTCCTCTTATGGATCGAATTTTTTTTTAATTGTATGCATTTATAATTAATTCAATTATTATAATAATATAAATAGAATAAATAAAATAGAAATATAAATAATAATATGATAAATACGTAAATATACCAATTGTAATACAGGTAAACAGAATGGTGTTTGAGGTAGTCGGTGCACTACAAATATCATCAGTTAAATGACAAATTTTCACTTTGTTCCATGTTAAAATGTTTTCTGGCGGTTAATGAGGAATGTGTAAATAGTAAATCGAAGAAAATATTTTTATATCGATTCTTGATGCTGGGAGAACTCCACTTGGTGAAGAGAATTTCTTTTTTATAACTTTTGTAGGAGGGAAAAATATGAAATAAATTTAATATGAAATCGGGGTTCAAATTTTTTATAAAATAAGTCAGTGATTGTGTAATCGATACATTTATTTTTAAAATTAATGATAATTGTTTTTTTTAATATTTTTTATCAAAAATTAAATATTTGATTTATTTATTAATTAACTTTAATTAATTGATTTTCGTTTATTTTAGAAAATTTTAATGAAAAATATTAATAAATATAAATCAATAAATTAGACAAATAAAAATTTATGAAGAAAATAATAATAAATTAATTAATTTTTAAATCAACAAAAAATATTAAAATTAATTTTAATAAAAAATATCATTTGTAAAAAAATGGCTAACATAATTAAATTAAATTTAAATCAAATTAATAAATTATAAAAATAATAAATTAAATATAAATAATTAATTATTATTAATCAAAGAAATTTATATTAATTATAAATATTAAAGAAATAATAAAATCAATTATTTAATTATTAAATCAAAGAAAATATTTAAATTAATTAGAAAATTAAAAAAAATAATAAAATGAATTATTTAATTATTAAATCAAAGAAAAAAATAAAATTAATAAAAAAATTTCTTTTTTTCGCAAATTTATTTTAATTAAAAATATTAATAAATATAAATCAATAAATTAGACAAATAAAAATTTATGAAGAAAATAATAATACATTAATTAATTTTTAAATCAACAAAAAAATATTAAAAATAATTTTAATAAAAAATATCATTTGTAAAAAAATGGCTAAAATAATTAAATCAATTAATTAATTATTAAATCAAAAAAATATTTAAATAAGTTATAAAAATAATAAATTAATATTAAATCAAAGAAAATATTTAAATTAATTATAAATAATTAATTATTATTAATCAAAAATAAATTATTAATTATTAAATAAAAAAAATATTTAAATAAATTATAAAAATAATAAATTAATTATAAATAATTAATAAATAATTAAATCAATTAACTAATTATTAAATCAAAAAAATATTTAAATAAATTATAAAAATAATAAATTAATTATTAAATAAAATATTTATATTAATTATAAATATTACAAAAAAATAATAAAATCAATTATTTATTTATTAAATCAAAGAAAATATTTAAATTAATTATAAAATTAAAAAAATAATAAAATGAATTATTTAATTATTAAATCAAAGAAAAAAATTAAATTATTTATAAAAATAATAATTAATTAATTTTTAAAATTAATAAATAATTAAATCAATTAATTATAAAATTAGTATTAATTATTCATTCAATTTGGAACCGAGATTGAAGAGAAAAAATATTTTTTTAATTTTATCTATGAATGTTTCTTTAAGATTTTCCTTCGATAAATTTATTAATTTTAAAAATTAATTAATTATTATTTATCGATAAACCATTTGAATAGTAATAAAAGAGAAAAATTTGGGGAAAATCATTTGTAAAAAGGGGACATTTACCGAACTGCTCTTGGGCGATCTCGACGACAATATCGGCGAGTTTCTTGCGGATCAGTGGCTGCCCGTCTGATACAATCCACTCAAGCAATTTGGTTTCGGTGAATCTCTGATCGGTCGGCGACAATTTCCGGAACGAATCATCGAAATTCGCGTCCAATAATCTCCGACAGAGAACACCCGCGAATAATCGCAACTGGAATCGATAAAAACCGATATTAATCAATTGTCTTAACCCGAAAGAGAACGATTAACAGAGATATCTTCCTGTTGACTCGAGACAATTTGCAACAACAGCTCAAATCGATCGGTCGCTTCAATACTGTCGTATGCCAGCTGAATTCGGGCGTATTGATTAATTCGATTCACTTATTCTTTCAGGATATTCGGTTTGCAGTTTCCATAGATTTTTAATATATAGGAAAGATTTTTTTAATCATTTTCTATTTTTATTTTTTCTTAAAAGTTATTTTTTTCAATTATTTTTAATTTTTTAATTATTTCGTATAAAAATGATGTGGGATGTGAGCATGCATACGAAAGTCAAGTCATCAACTGTTAGTAAAATGAGGCGTCAAATTTTTTTACATCACAGAGAGAGAAAATATGGTTTTAGAACAGGGAAAGAAAAAATATTTAATTTTTATGATAGAAAATTACTGTTGTTACACCTGTTCCCGATTAGATATATAGGTATATAGGCATTGAGCTAGATTCTTGGATAAAAAGATATGGAGATTAATCTGAAAAAAAGTAATCTAATGAATGGAAATGAATCTGAGGGTCATTCTGATGGATCGTAAGCTATGAGAAATGTCGGTTTATATAGAAGGGACAGAAAAAAATCCGAACAAACCTCATCACATACTGACAAGACACACACAGATACATACATAATTTACAAGCATTTGTAAGAACCGTAAGCATTTATATATGGAACTTGACACATTAAAAAAAATAATTAATAATCCTAAATTAATTAATTAATATTCACAAAATAATTCATAAATAATCAAAAATTAATTCATAAATATTCACAAATTAATTAATAAATATTCAAAAAATAATTCATAAATAATCACAAATTAATTCATAAATATTCACAAATTAATTTGTTAATAATCACAAATTAATTCATAAATAATCACAAATTAATTCATAAATATTCACAAATTAATTCATAAATATTCACAAATTAATTCATAAATATTCACAAATTAATTCATAAATATTCACAAATTAATTCATAAATATTCACAAATTAATTAATAAATAATCACAAATTAATTAATAAATATTCATAAATTAATTTGTTAATAATCACAAATTAATTAATAAATAATCACAAATTAATTAATAAGTATTCACAAATAATCACAAATTAATTAACAAAAAATTACTTTAATAAGAGTAAAACGACATGACAATCATTAAATCATATGCATGATGTCATTTGTAAATGCCTACGTGTCATTTCTAATCGGGAATAGGTGTAAGGTAAAAATGTTATTAGAAAATTATAAGAAAATGTATAATGTTAAATGAGATAACGGTGTACTAAGACTAGATTGATGTCGATATCTCAACTAATAGATTGTTTGGTTGTACAAAATGAACAGGTTTGGATTGATTGTCTAACATAGAGCGGGGTAATCTTCCAAGTAAAATACCAAAATGATAACCTTAAAGAGCACGACTATTTGTTACTTGGAACAAACAATCCGTTCGAATTTCCACCGAAAAAAAATGGACTCAGAATTGATAAAATTGCTGAAAATGATGTTCGACCTGATCCTGGAGATTATGAAATCCCATCCCATTTAAACTTAGGGGTATATTTGGTTGCTATTACTGCTAGTTGGAAAATATTTTTTGTACATTATGTTCATTGTAGTTGTTTAAATGTCTCTTTTGTTTCGATTTTATTAGAAATTTGAAGATAATGCACAAACGAATGTCCAATATGCGGTGTAAGTGTATTTTTTTACATAGATTTAAGATCCTTAACAGTTAACCAAGAACGCCCGATTCATAAAAAACGGCTTTTATTATCAAACCAACTTATATTCGAATTATGAGAGGTTCTATTGTGAATCATTAGTGATCAAACACTGTAACCCACTAATTAATATCATATATATATATATATATATATATATATATATATATATATATATATATATATATACA
>MQRK01166283.1:0-16110 GCA_001938485.1 Girardia tigrina | reverse complement strand
TTTTTAATAACTTCGTCTAATTTTTCATCAAAATGCCTTGGTTGTCTATACGGCTTTACTAACACCGGTTCACCATTCGTTTCAATTTTGTGTTTCGTCAATGATGTTTTCCCAATATCCCATTTATCTACCATGAATATCGACTTGAACTCTTATTATGTTCATCAACTGATCATCGACCTTATCTCCGTATAGGTCCGTTATCCTTTTCAATCTGTCTTCATCTGATGGGCTATCCCTTATCATAAATACATCACTATTTTGTATTGATTTCTTAATCAGCTTTATCCCAAAATTATCCAAAAAGTCCACTCCTGCTATCATTTCTGGGTTCATTCCTTTGACAACACAGAATTTTATATTCTTTTGGTTCCCTTTAATTTTAATCTTCAATAGTACTGTTCCATAATTTATTAATTCCGAAGCATTTGCGCATGCTAAGCGTCTTCGCGATTCTCTAATTCTAATATTTGGTATGTTTTTAATTAAACTTAATTCAATCACATTTACTCTAGCGCCAGTGTCTAAAAGACAGTGTACTTCTCTATCTTTAATGTAAAAATCTATACTTGGTCTATCATCCAGTTTGTCATATTTAATGTTAAGCTTTGTTACTTTTAAAATTTCTTCATTCTTCGTTTTGTTTCTTTTTTCTTCCATTTTACTACTAAAACAGTTTCCTTCACATTCTTCTTTCCAACAATCTAATTTACAAACTTCCAGGGGGTTATTTCCAGTCATACAATTGCATATACAATCACATACACATTCACATACACAATCACATACACCATCATAGTTATTTTTATCATCTAATGAAGCACATTGATCACCTCTCCTTGTGATCGTGCCTCCTCGTTTCCCTGCTCCTTTTCATACCTTTGTCTCTTATCTGAGAAGACCCTTTTAGTTAACTTTCCTTGATTTGATCTAGTCTCTTCGTATTCGCTGTCGTCATTGCATTCATTAATTTCCGCAACTGGGTATTGACGATTTTGAGGACTATTATGGTATCCGGCATTATTTTTTTTCTTCCAATCGCTGTTTCTACTGTACTGTTCTCTTTCCTTAAATCTTTTCTTGTTGAGATAACATTGAGTTCTATAATGACCATTTCTGTTGCAGTGAGTACACTTCACATTTGGGCAATCTCTTCTTATGTGGCCTTCTTCTTGACATGCATAACATTTTACAGTTCTGTAATAATTGTTTTTCAGTTTGAATCCATTATTTCCTTGGTTCCTATTGTTGTGCTCGTAATGTCTATGCGGGGTTCTTTCGTTATGTACAGCTTTACTTCTAGTTACGGTTTTCCAATTATCTTGTTTATTTACCGTCGTATATGCTGCCACTGTTTCCTCACTTTCCATTTTACGTAGTTCGTACATATTGGTAACTACGCTTTTTATATCTTTGGTTTCAGNNNTTCCTCTCAGTTTTAATTCTTTTTTGATTTCATAACTGTCAACCATATTTAAACAGGCAAGGTTGAGTAGTTCTTTTTTAGATAATTTTTCTTTTGTTAGTATATTCACAAGTTCTTCTGTTTTTTTGTATGTTTCTTCTGCGTTGGAGGATCCCCACCGTAAGTTTACCAATTCCTTCATTGTATCCAGAATGGATTTTTCTTTAGTAAATGCATCCTTCAATTTTTCTTTGTAATTTTTACCGTCCATCTCTGAATATTTTTTTATTGCCGACGGTGTCATAAACACAGTCACCATCACTATTTTCCTCTCTTCTGCTATACCCATAATGTCGGAATAGCGTTCGAAATTATCAATGAAATCTTCTAAATCTGATTCTGATCCATTGACTTTTTCACATCCCATAATGTTCGTTGTCACATGAGCCGTGGTCACCATATTAACAGCTTCACAATTTGAATGCAAACATTTATTGACAACACAAACAGTTTCTTCACAACAATTCTCATTGGTCATCATTCTTTGATTGATATAGTTTTTTTAGTTAATATATTCAAATCTAAAAAACAATGAATGGGACAGATTAATAATAAATTTTAATTTCTCATAATTTTTATTGGATAAAAGTCATTACATAATTTTTTAAATAAACATTAATTTTTAAAATATATTACATTTAATAAGTTAAATTCTTTTACTGAAAATATTATTAAAATTCATAATTATCAAACTTTAATTAATTAGTATTTAAAATTAATATCATTAAATTAATTTCATTAGATTCAAACAATAAATCAATAAACATATCAATCCCGTCTGAGTAGGAGAGTCACAAATCTAAACAGCATACAAACAACAAACTTACAACATTCCAAATTATCCCTCACAATCATATTATCTACTTTTATATTATCGGCTTTTAAAATATATTTTTTAAATATTTAAATGATTTTGTAAAATAAACAGTTACAACATTAAAATATATTTTATAAATATTTGAATGATTTTGTAAAATAAACAGTTACAACATTAAAATATATTTTTTAAATATTTGAATGATTTTGTAAAATAAACAGTTACAACATTAAAATATATTTTTTAAATATTTGAATGATTTTGTAAAATAAACAGTTACAACATACCCAAATTCTAAACTGCATTGATTAATGTTGCAAGACTGACCCTGATCTAGAACATTAAGTTTATGGTTTTTGCTTCTATTAATTAATTTATCAATAGTTTCTTTAATTAGTACTATCAGGAATATTTTGAATGTTTGACGTATTGTGTTTGAATGTTGTATGTTGATTTGGAATTGTGTCTCTCCTACCCAGATGGATGATTAATATTTTCATTATTATTATCTGAAAATATGTAATGTTTAAATTTATTTCTAATTTAAAATAATTGTAACATTTTTTAATAAGTTTATTAATTTTATTTGTAATTTTTACAAATAGATAATTTGTAAATAGATTTTTATATAGATTTTTTATCAAATAGATAAAAATCACATGCCATACATGTGGCGAGGAAGGTCATGTCCGACGGGAATGCAGGAAGGTAAGATGTGGAATATGTAACAATCCAGGACATAGAGCTGAGGAATGTTACACGAATTTGAATAAACGATGTCAAGGAAGAACGGATTATCAAAGGAGAACCCAAGGAGATAGCCGACAATTCTCAGATGCACAAACGAAAAGCTCAGGAAACCGGAACTCAGACGACCACAAAAGAGGATTCGAAAGAGGAAGATAGATCGCAATGATAGAGAAGGAAGTATACGGAGGAGAGCAAGAACATAAAGAAAATTTCCAATACGAAGGACCGTACAAGATCCTCAGGTTCATTTTGCCACACCAGGTTGAAATTAAATTTTCAAATGGGGTGAAAAGAAGGCACATTGAATGGCTCAAACGCTGTCCGGGTTCTTGAAGAGAGGGAGAGTTATGTGTGATTGATTAATTATTAAATATTGTCTGTTTAAATAATATGCAGTTTTTGTACGCATTTAAAATATAGTTTTGATTTGACTTTGAAAATGAATTTTAAAGAAACCAAAAATGTAACTCAGTTGAATCGGCTTTGTTCAAAGATACAGTTAATAGGTTAGGTTGAGGTAATCTATTCATGTCAATATCATCATAATACAAATGGGATAGTGGAAAGACAATTTCGAACAATCAGAGTTGCTATAAATATTAGAATGAAGGATGGAGACCACAGAGATTGAAGTCTTGTCGGAAATAGAATTTATGTTGAATAGTACATTTCAAGCTACAACAGGTGTTTCACCGGCTGAAATAATATTTGGGAGATGATAAAGACATTTGTGGAAGAACAATAACGAAACTAACGGAAACCAAATTAATGCCAAACAAAATGTTAGTATATATTATCATGCATTCCAATATTTATCATCTCGGTGTTGATATTTGTTTTATGTTTTCAAAATCAAAATTTTCAAGTTTTTTCAAATTATTACAATCCAGTTTTTCATTTTCGTTACTCATTTTTGAAAAAATATGAATTAAAAAAATGATAATAATAAATGATAATAATAAAATGATAATTATAAATTCCTATAATAAAAATTATAACGGTATCAAAAATTAAATTTTAGATAAAAGGATATCTGTAAGAAAATTGAAAGTACAGGATATAAGTTCTTTCATATATTGAAGGAGTTGATTATCGGTAGTTCACTTCTACGGATTAACGGGTTCTTAAATACCCACATGACAAAAAACAGAAATAATTATAAAATATTTTCAAAACCACAAATATTTTGTTAAAAATAAAGTTGTAACAACAAAAAATAAAAGTTTCAATTATAAAATTCAATATTTTAATTTTAAATAGAAAATTTTTTTTCTATCAATTCGTAAGTCTTTATCAAACAATTACAGGTATCCATTTATGGTTATTATTAACATGTGATATGATTTTATATTATATATATTATATATTATTGAATGATATCATTATATTCCCAGTTATGTTAAATTTCTTTCTGATTCGATCTTTCAGTTTCTTTACGGTCAAGATCAGAAGAATATTGATCGAATAATTCTTTTGATCATATTTGCAAATCACTTGAACTGTTCTCAAAATTGAGACATTCAACGAATTCATTCCGTACTTTCACAATTCTTCTTCATCCTTCATCTCCATATTCGAAAACTCTAAATAAATGTCCTTTAATTCCATCTTACATTTTTCTGATAATTCTCTTTTTAGTTCTTTAACTTTTGTATTTGATAAAAATTCCAGTTGATATTTCTCTCCTCCAAATGTTACAAAAATTGTCATTTTTAATATCACATATATTGTTGAATTTTTTAATTCATATTTGTATAAATATTTATCATTTTGTATGAATATGTTGTCTAACAACAATTGAATGTCCTCTTGCTTTATATCGATGTTCTATGATATTCCTCTTATTAAATCTGATACTTTGTTATCTGAAAATAATTTAAAATTATAATCTTCATTGTATAATATTATTTTTATTTTAATCTTCTTTTTCATAGTAATAGTTGTCTTTTTCCCACACCGTATTTAGAAATGTTCTCCTTGTTATCAACACTCGTCTCTCTAAACCATAAATAAATTTGAATGTTTTCAATTTTATATTTCGTCGCCAAAATTCTCCTTATATCACAAATCGACGAATTTGAATCTACTTCGATGTTGAAAATTTTTTCATCACAGAACTCGATAGAGATTTGTATTTTTGTCGTCATTATTTAATGGTTGAAATGCTAATAGTATATTATAATATTTTACATAATATTTTGTTTTAATTTATCACTTTTAATATATATAATGAACTATAAAAAGATAAGTAGATGTCGATCCCCACCCATCCTCGGTAGGGGGTCTTGTGGTGTAGAAAGCCTATGCATGTTTTGGGTATTCCATAGAATTTTACATATAAAATTAAGGTTATATCGAATGGTTACGGTAACCAAGGTGATTTAATAGTTGATATCTAGGCTCATTTACTTTAGCAGATCATGTACATATTAAGTATAATGTCTTTGCACGTTTTAAGTACAATAGGAGTTTTATACATGTAGTTTTTACATGTAAAATAAAATGTTATGTATCTTGGTTACGGTAACCATGGTACTTGTGATTATACTTGTGTACATTAGGAGATTCATGAGGTATTGTTTGATGGTATATAACGTACATATAACTCAAGGGTTTCATATATATACAAAAAAAATAGATTTTTGAGCACTTTTTGAGAATTTCAGAAATGTTCGAAAAAATCAATTTATCAGCACTTTTTCAAAACTGTTGATGTGGAATCTGAATCTACGCATATGAATTACTATTCAATTGCATCAACACTTTTTTTGATATTCTGCTTTCTTTTGCTTCTAAAAGCGATGTGCATTTTGTGTAAATTTGCATATTATGTTAATTATAGGAAAAAGTAATATATGAAATTTCTAATTGCATATTAAGATAGAGAATCAAAATGTACATCAAACATATAATATCGATTTTTGACACTAGTACTTTTAAAAAATTTTATGTATTAAATTTTGCACTTTTGCACATGTGCTGCATGAAAAGCACTGTACTAGCACATTGTAAATGTGCAGCACAATGTGCATTATCAATTAGCACATCTGGGCACTGTGCAGCAATCGATTAGCACTTTTTTCTTCGGTTGCTATGGATACAATAACCGTTACCATGGTTACAACTGCCTTGATTCGCTGTATCCGTTGCTAATGAAAAACGTCCCTTGGTTACCGTTGCTATGGTAACTAAGACCTTGGTTATTGTTACCAAGTGAACCGGAATCGTTGCCATGGTAACCGGGACAGTTGCTAGGGTGATCGTGACCGTTGCTAGGGAACCACCGACCAATCAGAAGTGTTTTGGGTAATCGCGACCGTTGCCATGGCAACGAGTTATTGGACCACCCCCCGGGGGGGCGGGTCAATTATTAATTGAGGGAGAGTCCCCATTTTCCCCCTACTCGCTGTGTTTCCTGAAATTTTCAATTATTTTCCGAACCATTAATTCGAATGTTAAGGATCTTTCATTCTCACTTTGATAAATTTGGCTTAGTTTGTCCAATTCTTCCAACAACGGTACTTTATTTATAAATATTTTCTAAAACCAATTTTTGATTTCCACATCTGACATTGGATTTTTACCCTCTTCTGTTGCATTTCCCTAAAGAATTGTTGCTTCGTCTATCAACAAATAATTACACATTTCCGAGAATGTTAACCCAAAAATTTCTGTCTCTGTACTATATTTAAAATTCTTCAGAATCTATTCCATTGTATTCCTTCATTTTCTTCTCGAGGGTTTCCTTAAAGGTTGATGGAAGTTCTAGTTTAGCAAGCTTCAAAACTTTTATTGGAATACTAGCGTGGTCACCAGTTAAATCTTCAGGCTTCAATTCAGCAGTCATAATTTAAACAAAGAATATATTTAATATTTGAAATCTTTTTGAATACTTCAACAAATTAATGAATAATCATAACTATGTAATTGGTTTTTTTAGGTGATGTTCTGTTGCTAAGGTGATCAGGACCGTTGTTTTGGTACCGGGAAATAATCAGAAGCGTTGTTAGGGTGATCACAACCGTTGCCATGGTAACGGGGCCCCATCATTCGGGATGGTTGTAGGGGAGAATCCCCAATTTTCCCCTGTTGAAAATAAATGATAAAATAATTTGATAATTTAATATAATAAATTTATAATTGATGGTTATATATATATATATATATATATATATATATTTGAAATTAACATTTTGTTTTACATTTTTAATGGTTTAAGTTTCTCGCGGTAACTCCGCTGATTTGTAAATGTAATAATAATAAAGAATTTGATACGAGAAATATTGATTTCAATTATTATCTAAGAAAATTATTAATGCCATTCGACTATATTTTTAATGTGGATTATTTTGTAAAGACATTTGAAGATAATCATGTAATAATTCTCGATCGGAGATTGCATATCAAATTTTGTGAAGACATTTATGATAAATGATATGGATTAATGAGAATATTTCAAAGTTGTAGAAACAGTATTGGAACGAAGTTTTGGAAAATAATCACCAACAAACACGATATCAAACCGACCACTGGTGTTCACAAAAGCGACAGTGATTTCCGATTACAGAGAATTGACGTTTACATTACTTCGGGAGTTCATGTAGAGTGTGTGCCGATCAGCGTCATGGTTGAATTGAATAGTACCACTCTCGATTACGCTCTGAATTCGAATCTTGGGAAATTGTTTCAACCAGATTATTTCATCGATGGCTCCTCAAGTGGTTCTAATAATTGCGAAAGAAAGACCAAGTATTCATATATTCCCAAGTCGGTCGGCGCTTTCGGATCGTTTAATGTGTCATTATTATATATATTTATATAAAAATAAATAATAATAATAAAAATAAAAATATTGATAAAAATAAAAATAATGATGGATTAAATAATAATAGAGATAAAAACAATAATAATAATAAATTAGACAATAACGCTATCGAATCCACTCGCCCTTTGTAGACCCGTGGGAGGTCTAAAAATGATATAAAGTGCTTCCATTGCGCTGCTACCGCAACAGAATACTTTTAAGGTTTCAAAGTCAATCCTCTCCTCCCTTTAGAATTGTCTTTCCCAAAAATATTAAATTTATTTACATAATTTTATTTAATCAAGTTAAACTTATAAATATAAAACATATAATCATAAAGTTACTTTATTTAATAATAATTATAATTTTCTTTCTTAAATTAAATTAATTATATTAAATAAGACTTTTCTCAATATCAGAACATTCCTCCATCGACACCGCTTATAATCATCACAGTATCTCCATCATCAATTTCATAGGATTTTAGCGTTGCTCCATCCTGTAAAATCGCTGCATTAAATTCCAACGATAGACGGTTTGTATTATATCTGGCTTTCTTTTTAATAAGAGTCTTCAATGTACTTACAGAAACATTTAACGAAATCATAAAAATATAAGACTTATCTCCATCCTTAGCTATAACTTGCACTTTTCGACTCATTGACACATCTAATGAATCCATTCCGTACATTCCTAATTCATCCTCATCATTCATCTCTCTTCCTGAAACATCCAAATGGATCAAATTGGTTTCAATATTTAACTTCTCCTTTAACTGCATTTTCAAGTTAGTGACTTTTGATTGAGACATATTTTCGAATTGATATTTATTCTCCAAATAACTTACAGAAATCTTCATCTTAATGCTTACTTCTAATTTTGACTCCCTCAAATCGTATTTGAACAAATCTTTATCACTTAGTAAAAATGTTCTGTCTTTCTTCAACTGTATTACATCCTTCTTGATTCTCGCTTCCTTCGACACAAGATCGATCAAACACGACACTTTTTCATCTGAAAAGACTTCGAACATAAATTCTCTTTTTTGGTAACTTAAATTTATTTTGATTTTCTCTCTCATTTTAATAATTGATTTATTTTTTATATCGTATTTTTGAATAGATTCAGCGTCATTATCGACACTCCTCTCTTTCGACCATAAATGAATTTGTCTCAATTCAATTTCATTTATATCATTTTTAATTATTTCTGTGATCACTTTTCTTTTAACATCCGCAACAATCGCATTTGCCGCCACTTTAATCTCGTATTTCTTGTAGTAAAAGTCGATAAAAATTGTTATTATATTTATTATTGTAACTGTCGATTTATGTTTTATATTATATTTATTCAACTTTTCATTGCCAGTTAAATCTTTTCCTTCAAAGGATAAATGAAAATCCTTTACACCAAGTTCCTCACACTCCATTACTTCCTTCCTCAAATCCGAGACGGTCGCGTCAGATAAAATGTCAATAGAAATTGTTTTATTTAGATATGCAATAATAATTGATATCGTCGCTGTCATTATCAATGTTGAATTATCTTTTATCTGATATTTACTGATGCTATTGTTGTCCTGGAGCATTTTATTCTTGAACATCAAGTTTATGTTTTCAGCTTCTATTCCGAATATATCCGATAACTGTTTCTTCGCACCGGAAACTGTTGCATCCGGCGATATTTGAACATTTGGCGAGAGCTCTCCATATTGTATATTAACGTTCATTTTATTTCAAAAATAATAAATCTCACGTAGTTACTCTGTGAAGCACTTAAACAATCGTCAGTCAAAATGTTTATGGTATTTATAAAAATTTGTTTTTATTTAATTTATCAATGATGATAATTTTTTTGATAATTAAAGATTTAAATTTTTTAGTCTATTTTTAATAAGTTTTAATAAAAAAAGTATTTTTAGCAACATTTGTCGAACACAATCATAAAACTCGCCCCTCATAAAGTCAAGTACCCTTGTTTTGTAATTTTATTTTAAAAAATATATTGGAATGATAAAAATCACATTGTTTAATGAAGTGATTTTCTTTCAATTGATAGTCTAATTATTTTTTCGTTTTATTTTTACTTATTTTTAATTTTTACAAAATTCTCTTTAACCAAAATTCACTACGAAAAAATAGTGTTCAAATGGAGGGTGTTACATGTTAAATTTATTTATTGAATGAAATATTTAACATGAAAAAATATAGATAATTATTTGTTTAAATAATATTTATTTAAAAGTATTTATTATTGAAAAATAAATTTTATAGATTTTGTTATTCGTTGTTACAAGCTATCCGGGCAATGATAAGCGATTAAAAATTATACTTGATCATTTGGAGAAATTTAATGGAAACGACAGTTTTGAAATTTGGAAGAAAAACTTCAAGATGATTATGAAAATCCAGGGGAATTTGGATCCGGCCCCTTATCTTCCTTTTTTGTTGACTGATGTTCCGTTAAATATATACATGGAATTGGATGAAAAGAAACAGAGCAACTATGAAGAAGTACTGCAAATCTTGGACAATTCATTAGGATTAACCAGACGATCTGCGTACAGCCAAATGATTAATTTGAAATATTACGAAGGACAAACTATTGACGATTACGTTTCTCAAGTAAAGATGTTTGCATCAAAAATCGACGATGTGACCAAGGCGGCCTTTATGGCTGGATTGCCGTTCGAGTTGCAATTAAATTTAGAGCAGGCCGGCGATCAAGATTTAACCGAAATGATTGAATATAGTCGCAGGTATTTAGGAATTATAAAATGCGTACTACAAAGTTCAATGTCAGCCGTACAAAACGTTGGTGATGGAAAGATCGTTTCTAAAGAATGAGGTGAGGTCAGCGGCGGTAGAAGGAGTTCCTTTACAAAACCCCGTATGCTACATGACAGAAATCTGGTACAAACAAGGGTAAACCGTTATGAAAATTCTCAGCGGCAATCTAATGGACAAATAATTTGCTATAAATGTAAGCAACTTGCACATATAGCAACATATTGCAAGTCGGGAAACGGACAGGGGAGCTTGTAGGCGCCGGCTCTCTTCCTCTTACATTTCCGGCGCTGCCAACCATGACTGTCATTGTTAAAAATAAGTCGGTTACAGCGTTGATAGATTCGAGTTGCTCAAAAACTGTTGTTTTGAAAGAGTTGATCAAGGGAAACTCATTACAGTCAAATGAGCAAAAAAATTTTTTGGCTAATGGCGATGATATATGTGTGGGGATTAGTGATGTGGAATTGACTATAGACAATAGAACTATGAAAGTAGAATGTTCTGTCATGAAATACTTACCCTAGGATTTGGGAATTTTAATTGGTATGGATGATATAAGAAAACTTGGGGGTGTTAAAATTAATAATGGTGTTATCAAATTTGGTGTGTGTGTAAGAGAAGGACTAAAGAAGGCTGGTAACAATATGAGTTGTGTCACGGGTGTTGTGCCAAGTGTTAGCCTGAACAAACCCAATTATGAGATTAAATTTAAGGATAATTGGACGGTTAAATGGAAGTGGAAAGATGAAGCGCCGAGTTATCTACCAATTCGACATTCGACCTTTAAGGATGACAAATCGAAAGACATAGCCACAATGAAAATCCTTAAGGAGTGGATGAAGAAGGATTATTTAATCAATTATAACGAGAAGGAAATGGGTAAATCGATAGGATCTATACCCATATTTGGAATATTACAAGTTAACAAATCCAAGATAAGACCGATCGTTGATTTTAGGAAATTAAACAATTATGTAGATGTGTACAGTGGCTCAGCAGATATATGTTTGGAAAACTTCGTACCTGGCGACGAAAAGGATCAAGATTTTCCGTGCTTGATTTATCAGAGGCGTATATGCAGATTCGCGTTCACAAGGAAATGTGGCGTTATCAATTATGTATCATTAATTGAAAAAAGTACGCTCTAACCAGCATGGGCTTTGGTTTAAATATCGCTCCGACCATTATGACTGAAATTGTCAAGTGGATTTTAAATTCTGATCTTAGAGCACGTGAAAACACCGACTCGTACATCGATGATATTTACGTTGACGAATCTACAATCACAGTTGACGAAATTAGAATGCTGTTCGAGAAATTTAGTCTTCAATGCAAAAAACCAGAAAATCTCTCAATGGATAAAGAGGTGCTAGTGTTGGGAGTTAAAGTCTTTAAAGATAAGAATTCGGTGAGATGGATGAGAGATCATTTAAAGGACGAGATAGTTGCCGAATCAATATCGCATCGCGAGTTATATTCGCTGTGTGGCCAATTAGTAGGAATCCACTCTGTTGCTGGTTGGCTACGTCCATCATGCTCCTACAAGAAAAGGCTCAGTGAAGGAAAATGGGATGAGAAAATAGATGTCAAATTATTCGAGAAAATCGAATTTGTTTTGGAAAAAGTTAAGGAGGAAGATCCTTGTAGAGGAATATGGATTATTGATGATTGTAAAGACGGTATCATATGGTGTGATGCCAGTTCGATAACCATTGGGGCAGCATTGGAAGTTAAAGGAAATATTATAGAAGACGCATCGTGGTTAAGGAAAACTGACGATTCTAGGCACATAAACGTACCAGAACTAAAAGCAGTTGTATAGGGTCTAAATATGTGTATTAAATGGGGACTAACGAATGTTGTAGTAAAATCAGATAACAAATCAGTTGTTTCTTGGATAACTGAGGCACTATCAGAGCGAAATAAATTACACACGAAAGCTTCTTCCGAGCTTTTGATAAAGCGCCGATTATCAATGATTAAGGAGTTGTGCCAGGAATCCGAAATAACTTTGAAAATTGAGTTTGTAAATAGTGAAACCAACAATGCTGATGAACTGACAAGAATACCCAAACAATTAAAACGAAGCAGTTGCCTTTTGTCTGTAACAGATGACCCATTCAAACTACAGAAACTTCATGACAGATGTCATTTAGGTGCAAAAAGAATGCGATATCTGTGCGATAAGTTGGAAATAAATGTGTCAAATGCGGATATAAAGGATTTGATCTCGAGTGTCAAAGTTGCCAATCTATTGATCCGGCGCTAATAAATTGGGAAACTGGAAAATTAGCTGTCAATAAAAACTGAACAAGACTTGCAGCGGATGTCACAAAATTTGATCAACAAAAATTCTTAAGTATCATTGATTGTGGACCCTCTCGATTTGCAGTATGGAAACTAATCAAAGCTGAGGATTTCAAGTTTTCAAATTTGTTCGCGAGCGTGGATCTCCAAAGGAGTTGATTATTGACAATTATACGACATTTCATTCAGCCGAATTCAGCAAGTTGATGGAAAAATTTAATGTACATGTCCTATACCGCGCTATTAATCGACCAAATTGCAACGGAATAATAGAGAGAAATCATAAGACAATCAAGAGAATTGTGTCTCGATCGAATATTAGTATCATGGAAGCCTTATGGTGGTATAACAATACACAACCCGACGAAAGGAGACACCTAGTTCAGCACTTTACAAGTACATTCCAGTCGGTTTGGAGATAATCGAAGGAATTGAAAAGGAGCCGGTTTACAATAAGGTAAAGACAGACTTCGTAGAGCAACAGTTAGTCTGGGTAAAGCCTGAAAATAATATGACATGTACAAAGCAATGGACAAGAGGTGTTGTCGTTAGAAAATTGGATCAAAGAAAGTACTTAATAAATTGTGATTTTTTTTGCGGTTTTTTGGTTTTTGCCATCCATGGAATATAGCAGATATTCGACCAAGATAACCAGACCTGTCGCGAAACTCTTACTCGGATTACATGTTGGAAAATAACAACGAATCAGCTTCGAGTGTTAAACAAAGTGAATCGAGAATCAGCAACAGACCCAAAAGTGAAAGACGAAAACCAAATTATTTGAAGGAGTATGTAGTAGATATAGATTCTTGTGACGAAGAATCTGGGGGAGTGTTACATGTTAAATTTATTTATTGAATGAAATATTTAACACGAAAAAATATACATAATTATTTGTTTAAATAATATCTATTTAAAAGTATTTGTTATTGAAAAATAAATTTTATAGATTTGTTATTCGTTGTTACAGAGGGGTTTAGAAAAATTTTAGTAATAGTATGAGATTTAATTTTTTTAATGTACTTTTAAAAATATAGTCGAAATGAAACTTTGGAAAATAATATTTAATCTATCTTGAAAGAAAATTATTATTTATTTATTAATTACACTTAAAACTGTAATTTTTATAAATGAGAATAGTTTCTAAAATAAAATATAAAATGAGGGTAGCCTTCAGGTTTTATTATTATTGTGAGAATAATTAATAAATGAATATAATATTTATAAATTAAATCATCGATTATCTCCATATAATGACTCATACTATTAAAAAGTATCACCATTGAAAATTGTTTTTATTAATACTATGTTAAGTGTAGGATATAAAAAACGCTATATATTAAGTGATCAGTATTTTAATACTTTGATTAGTATTTTTTAATTATTTGATTAATATTATTTATTTTTGATCAGTAATTAATAAAAAATTAACCAGTATATATATTTTTATTGGTCTGTATTTAATTGAAAAAGAAGCGGTTAAATTAGAAAGTAAAAGAAATAATTGAATTTTTATATTGAACTTTCATTTATTAATGAAGAATATTACATAAAAGTAAAACAAAACTATATTTAATTTTTTCCTAAATCTATATAGTTATAGCTTTATAGTTCTCTCTATATCATTTAATAATGCTTTTGTTGCTTTTAATGGTCTGCCTCTTTTATGTTCTTCGCCAAATTGAAAATCTTTTGAAAATCGTTAAATGATTAAATGAACATTGATTTCGAATAATGACGATTTGGTGATTCTTACAAGAAATTTCGTGAAAGTTTTTATGAAAATATTAATAAAATATTAATTTATTTCATAAATGACGATTTTTATCACTGGTTAAGAGAATAAGAGAAATGTTTTTTATATTTCCTAATTTCAGTGTATTCCGATCAGAATTCCTTAAACTATACAAAAAGATAATATTGTGTTGTAATTAATATAGTAAACTATATAATTGCCACAATGCTATTTCAAGGCAATTATTAGGCTCCATCCTCTAGAGTTTTATGATTCAAGTTATAATAAAATATTAAGCTTGTTTTATGTTAATTTCCAAGAGCAATAATAAAGAAATTATGGCAAGTCACATTAAATTGTAAACTGTAATTTATATTTTTCATGTCATATAAATCTATAAGGTACAGGAAAAACAAGGTCTTCTTAATCATTTGATTTATATTTCTTCTTTTTCTTTCATATTCCTAGATCCAATGTGTCTGAGTGTAAGGAATACCCACCTAGGCTCGTATAATACTGCTGAAAGTTATATGTAAACGCACATATCAATTTAATCAATAAATCTAGTGGGTTTATGTTTTCTTATTTCAATGATTTTTTAAAATAAATTTTACATTTATTTTGGATTATTTAAGACAAAAAGATTTAACTGACAGGAAAAATAATCGATTTGATCAGATGTATAAAATGAATGTAACCGCGCAATATGGAGGGCACTACGAGGATCTTTTATTATCTTCGGAAGAAGCAGTTTTAGATGTGAAGAAACAATCAGGTATCTTTGACATTGACGCTGACTTGATCTTTTTGAGAATCAACAATAAATATCTTCACGAGAATTATGAAATGATGAAATATCAGATAAAAGATAACTCAAAACGGATAATGACAGAAATTGTCAATAACGGTAAGGATAAAATAATTCCTGAGGAAGTATTATCTGATACAACAGTCATGGATTTGAGGAAGCCGACATCGATGGAAGGATTAAATGATTACGGATTAATGTTAGAATGAGTTGATTTGAATGATCACGAGAAGGTTTGTAAATATCATATGTAACAAAAATCAGTTGTCCCTGTGAGGACTATTTTAAATTTTGTAAGTTTAAATTGGTTTGTTGAATTTTGTATATTGAGTTTAGTATTTGGAAATGTGTTTCTCCCACCCAGATGGAAAATTGATATTTTGGATGTTCACGATAGATAATTATTCGAATATAATTTTCATTTTAAAGTACAGCATAAGATATTTAAAAACATTAAAAATATTAAATCATTTCAAATTTTCATATTAAAATTTAAATAAAATAAATAGTTTTAACTAATAAGAAATTTAAAAAATAATGGCAAAATTTTATAATTAAGAACGCCATTAAAATCAAATTTTATTGCAATATATTTCGGTGGATTTTCCACCATCTTCAGGCTGAATAAACAACAA
>MQRK01166259.1:0-11534 GCA_001938485.1 Girardia tigrina | reverse complement strand
TATGTTTTTGCTTTGCCACAATATTATTGAAATAAAAAATTGGTATTTACAAATTTCATTATTAAATTATAAAATTATTTTTTTCTGTCTTTCTTTTGTCTGAAGATATTTTTGATTTTTTCAAATTTTATTTAAAAAATATTATTTAATGTTTTTTATTATTTTTGCAATGTAACTTCATTAAACTTCGTTTTATAATATAGTTATAATACTTGTTAAGATGTTGCATAGATAATTCCTTTACGCTCTCTTTTATCTTTTAGATTTTACGCAAAAGTCGATCTTTATATATAATTCTTTTTAGGTAATACACTCATACCTCGCTATGCGGCCGCTCTTTATACGGCTTTTCTCTATAACGGCCTACTTTAATAATGGCACTTTTTTCGATTTACGGCCTAGAATTTTTCGTTATACGGCCAAAAAAAATTTTGAAAAAAGTGTGAAAAAATAGTGTGAAAAAAAACATTAATATACATATTTTCTAGGCCGTATCTAGGAACGTATCTATGCCGTATATTGAGGTATGAGTGTATATGCGACATCTAAACAAGGTAGCTTTACTATCTAATTTCAAGATAAAGTTTTCTTTCTCTTATTAGATCTTAAGTTCTTGAACTTTTAAAATCTAAATCTATCTTAATTAATAATGACCTTTTATACTATAATTCTTAATAACTTTCTTTTTGAATTAATTTTATTTATTAGTTTTATTCTTTTGTTTATAATTTCTTCCAAATAATTTAAATTTTGCTTTTCTTTTATTTATCTAAACTTTCTTATTTCCTTTATTTATTTATATAAAAAATATAATTTAATATTTAAAATCATTAACTCTTCCGATTTATGATTTATTTATTTTTAAGATTAAAACAAATATTGAATACAATATTTTGCGGTCGAACTCTTATATTACGCATTTTGCACAGTTATATTACAATATAAAGAATGAAACAAAGACAAAAGGAACACAGTTATAACATAAAACATTTATTTAATTACATTTATTACCACAATTAGCGGCGAATATCATAGCGTGTGATCCGTTCATCATATTCTGAATACCCAGAGCAAAGTTATTAACCCTTAAAAATTGAAGAAAAATTAATTATAATATAAAAACATTAATTAATCTTACCGATGATTCAAAATTATTTTTCAAAATCGGTCAGATGCGATTATTCACGATGAATAATAATGAATAATCAGACCTGACCAGATACAGACGCACCACGCAGTGAGTAGTATAACAAATAACAGTCTTGCCTGTTCGCCAGAGAAACTCATCACAGAAAATGAATCATGTTTTGACGAGGAATGACATGATTGGTCAGAGAAATACGAGTTAGAGTGCGATGGGTCCCTGTATCGAGAATTGTAAAAAATGTCCACTATAAATATAAAACAACATTTTAGTTGAATCTACATAAATTATTAGACAAAACAATTTGAGTTGAAGACAACGAAGAACAAAATTCGATTAACAGAGAACGAACCAATTTGAACCAAAGCAATAAGAAACCCAAATGCGCACTATAAAGCCAGAAAACAAAATAATTTGAATTAAGAACAAAATCGCAAAAGAACCAGTTTGAATTACTATCGCACGATTTGCCGAACCAATTCAGTTTCCAAGCCACTTCTATAGACATTTTGATTGATCAACGTTTAGACCGGCGAACAATCTAATCAATAGAAATAATTTCAACGACAAATATTCCTCCGGATACCGATCTTGTACAAACGAAATTGCAGTTGAATTAAAATGTAAATTTGACGAAGTTTTTCTTTTTTTTTAATATATGTATTATGTAATCATTTTTTTCTTCATATATATATTCCTTTAATAGATAAATAATTTGAGTTTATAACTTTTATAGTTTTCTTTTAGCGTTACAGGGTAGTGAATTTCTCCATCGTCGTAGCAGTCGTTCCCCTTTGTGGACGATCCCATCTGATATTAGTAATGTCCTCATAGAAATAGAAGAGTCAGAAATATCGAGATTAAATCGCGATTGGATTGTATTTTTTAATTCTAACGGACGAGGGGAGTATAGAAATCGTCACTAAAACAATTGAACAATATTGTAACACCACGATTTTCGTGAGAGTTGCAGAATATCCAATTGACTGTAAATAAAGTCTTTAAAGACTGTAAATCGATATGCAGATATGTTTCTAATTAACTGCTGCTGTTGACCTGAGTGGTAGAAATAATTGACTACCAAATATGAATGACTTGTCTTGAAATATGAACTTTTACTACACTTAGTTCATTTAAATATAACTCATATAAAATTGTTTTATGATTTTCACGAATATATCAATAGTCTGATAACAATTAATATTTTTTCCAGATTAATACTTTAATAATGCTCTCTTTCTTAGGTCATATAATATCAATCAGTTTTGATTCAAGCAGTGATGATCTATTAATAAGACAACACATATCATGCCTCAGACACGTTTAAACTAAGCCGGCATTAAAAACAGTATAGAGATTATCGAATATGGGCGAGTAACAAGATAATGAACGCACCAAACATTAAAGAGGCTCGTATAAATTTAACATGTAGATAATTAATCGATAGTGATATAATCATCCCCGAGCGACGCTCAGCTAGTTGGGGGGCACATAGCCCTTTCCGAACTAAATTTAACCCGAAAGTGCTCCAGACCTGGCATTACTCGTTAGATGTCACGCGATTGAGACACGTCCGACCACCTAGTAAAGTGAATATGTGAAAACGATTGCGCGACATATCGGGTCGTGGTTGACCCTTAACAAACCCTGGGGGCTCATGAGCTTTCAAAGATGTTATTGCTGTAAGGGGTCGTGACAAATATTATAATTTTAAAATATTCCCTCAACAATTATCAATGTTGTGAATTTTTCACCGGTAAGGTAACAGCAAAAGAGAACCGTTATGTAATTCTTAGATATTTCACCTTTGAAGCATTTGTCTTATTTATTATTGAGAGTTTTCTTACGCAAACAATTATAGAAAAGTCCAGTCTCATCAAAATTAAATTGATTTTTTTGCGTAAAAAATTCAGAGAAAAAAAGAAAATCGAAATTTTGCAACAAAACTGACTGAAATGAAAATCATGTTTTAATAACCCAATTTGAGAGTTTTGAAAGGTTGGTAAAGTACGAGGGAACCGAGAGATCCGTGAATACTATCTCTGAGGTCCACTATGTTGATTTCTTGAATGAAGTCATATTGTTATAGCATGTTGATAAGATATGTTGTTCGTCGATACTCAGATAGTTTTGGAGAATTGCTAATTGAAAATGAATTATGAATCAGGCATGCTAAGCAAACTGAGTAATTTAAAAGCCGTATGCTCAGCCGTTAATGTAACCCATAAATTAATCATTGCTTGGATTGGTCTACACTGACGGAGACCTGACAAGAGCATATATATATATATATATATATATATATCTGAAGACACAATAATAATAATTAAGAGAAACTACAATTTTAGACATTTATTGGATTATTTATTAGGGTTTATTCAGAATAATAAAATGATAAATTTTATCCTAAATGCAGTTTATCATCAATGTATATGGTTGTGATAAGGTTATTATGTTCGATATGTTTTCCTTTCAACAAGTGATGTGTTTTTGTAATTGATAAAATTTTTCTTCCTTTATAACTTATTTTAAATAAAAAAGGCATTGTGAATAAATGCCTTGTTTCAGAGATCTCATAAGCTTAAAGAAAGACTAGACACAAGAGAATTTAAATTAAACTGAAAGATAGAGAGGATAATTAACTGACCTAAACCTACTGAGCCATGATATCTAGATAAAAAGGACAAAAAGCTCTTCATATTTTCGAATAATATTGTATCTTTAGTAAATCAGCTTAATTGGTAAGCTATAATTTACCTATTAATATATTTATATTTTTAACCTTATAAATATAATTAATTTAGTCCATCTATATATTGTTTGCTTGAACATATATACAAAAAAGTACAAGAAAGCTCTTAAAAAACTATTCCTTATGTAAGCAAGATTTATAAATCCAACATCAATTAATTGTTTTTTAAATTAATATTACTTACAATAAACAGTTTACAGTATTTATATTAAAACCAGCTTGAATAATTTTGTATTATTTGTAATTATCAAGTAAAACTTTAGCATAATGACAATGTATGTAAAAATCATTATATAAAATCATATGATATATATATGATTTTTTCATATATATATATATAATTTTCGAGAAAAGATTAAAAATATCTCCAAAAGTCAATGACTTCAAAATTGATTTTAATTGCAAAAAATAAATTGACATTTGTTTTATTAAATTACTTTCAGTAAAAATGGCGGAAAATCAATTTCAATGAATTACAACCCAGTTTTAATCGTGAGTATTATTTTTGTTATTTGTTATATTAATTTGAGAGTTTTTCAAATTAAATTAAGAATGATCGAAAAATATTTTATTTAATTCTTTTGCATAAATCGCGAATTTGCCAATTACGCAAATAATGATACATTTTTTATCACTGTGGAATTAAAGTTATACCTTTGCCGATTTTTTTGAAAACTAATATAAATTAGGGGATGTAGTTGTGCATGGTCCCAAGCAAATTAAAAACAGCTGGAAAAATATTTTAAATATTTATTTAAATTATTTGTACGTAATTTTTAACGTTAAGCAAATATATATATATATATATATATATATATATTCTGAAAATAGGCTAACTGGTTAACTGGAGTTCAGCTACTAATGAGCCTCGTTTTAACTATAAAAAATAAATAAAATAATAACAAAATTATATTAAATACTACAAATAACAAAAATAATCACCAGATTAAAAAAATAGTTCTAATGTTTTTGCGATTTACCATTTTCTTCAAATTAGGTGAATACGATCACCACATAATAAATGTCTGACATATAATCCCATTGATTTTTTTTCTTTTCGCTCACTATCATTATTATTATACCTTTAATAGTTATTCAATGCGGCGGGGGGAAATAATTCATTCAATTTTTCCACCTCTGACATGGAGAATGATCCTCCAATCCCCTACTCCGTTCTACTTAATTCTCCTTCCAAACCAAAAAAAACTCCGTCAAAAAAAAACAAACCCTACATACATAGAAAACAAAAAAATTATAATAAATACACAACCGAGCAAAATACACCGGTACAAAAAAATGAAAATGTACATTTACATTAGCCCCCTTCCCAGTTGCGGAGCAAATATTTTGTGTGTTTGGTGTTATTATATGTTTATATTTTGTGTTTCGTTTCGCTAATGCTTGTATGTGGATATTTCTCTGAAATAATTTGGATTAAATCGTGGTTTAATTTCATTTCTTAACTCTTTGTCTAAATGTCCAAAATTTATTTATTCCGGGTTGTTTTTTCCGAACAAAATGTTATTCTTTTCTGGTTCACTGTTATCGGTTTGTCATCGATTATGATGAATGCTTTCTTATGATCGATTATTTTTTATGGGCCTTCAAACGTATCATTTTCATTGTTTTTTACTAATGCAAAAAAATCTTTAAGGCTTTTGTTTTGAAATTATTGTATTTTTCCTTGTGTTTTTCTTTGTCATCGTTAACGTTCTGAGATCGATTTTTGTGGGTTTGTGATATTTCTGAGAATTGTTGTAATTGATTGTTAGGCTATTTACTTGGTTTGAAATTCTATTTATTTGTATTTGGATTGGATTTGTGATTGTAAAATTGGATTGTTTGTATGTGTGAGGATTTGCTTTGTATTGAGGCATTTCTTATTCTTTCGTTTTTTCTTCTGACACCACTGTTGAGGGCTGCACCATGAATGTTGTTTGGATGTCACCTATCCTTGGTGCTGAGCATGGTGACTGGTTGGGTTTAAATTATGGAAATTACGTGGACTTTGTCAGTGGTATGCTTGATCTCCGAGTTTTTCGTTTTTCCAGTATAATTTGTTATCGTTTAAAGTATATTTCGAAAGGGTATAGTTTAACAATTGGTGTCAGAAACAAACGAACCCACACATACAACACACAATACATAAGCGAGCAAAACACACACCGGCACAAAAAATGAAAATGTACAATTAAATATATATATATATATATATATATATATATATATATATATAAATTCTTTTTCTACAACCCTTTGTCGATATCCAACAAAAGACTTATTTATATCAATTATATGATATTAAATAAAAATCTCAATTTAACTTAATTCAACCAATATCAATTTAACTTAATTCAAATCAAGACAAAAATCGTTTAGTATGATAATATTTTAAATCAATTTATAACAAGTACAGAATTTTCTTTTTACAAATAAAATTACAAAGTGTTTAATATGTGTATCTATGTGTGTACCACCTTACTTATTCCCGGTTACGTTAAAGGTCTGGTTCTCGTCCAGAGCCTAATAGTTTAGGAAAAACGGTATCCCAATAATAAAACAATATTTAAAATAAAAGTGATTTTAATAATATTTAATTTATGTAAATAAAAATTAAGGGTTTAAATAATATTTAATTTATTAAATATAAATAAAAATTAAAGATTTTAATAATATTTTTTATAAACTTGGATTCTGTGTCACTGGAACAATTTAATCTTTCTGATTCCAAAGGGCGTAATTTAATCATCCATAAATGATGGATTTCCTTTTCACGGGAAATTATATTGGATTTCTCAGTTGATTGATCAAGTGATTTCTGCTCGGAACAATTTTTCAAATTTTTTCCTCTGAATAACGGTTATATTTGCTTTGACAATATCTTTCCACTGGCAATTATCTTCTCCCAAGAATAGAATTTTCTGAACGATAATAAAATTCTCGCCTTAATCCTTTTATTATCTTACCTGAATGATAATAAAATTCTTGCAATAGTACTCTATTATCTCTTCTTTTTATACTTTTTTTTTAACTCTGTACGTTGTTAACTCTCGTAGGTTTTACCTACGTTGTTTCTTCTATTGTTGTTTTAACCTTTATAATATAACTTTTTCTTATAAATAATATTTACCTTTTTAATGTAAATAATAATATAATATTAATAATTACCGCGCTGTTGGAGTAAATGATGTTTCTTATTATTTACTAAATTATTTAGTAAAAAGATAAAATATAACCCAAAAATATATTATCAAATAAGCAATAATATAAACGAAAATAAATAAAATAACATATTGTTTACATAACTCAACCGAATTATTCGTCAAAACCAGATGTGTTTTATATTTGATAAAAGTGTTTACTTTTCTCTGGCATCTTGAGTGATGTTCGTAGAAGGATGATCGTTGCGTTCGAAGTTCGTGAATAGTTCCATATTAAATTATGTTTCACTTCATTTTTTCTTTATCAAATTTGCAAGATTTGAGTCTGAGTGCTAAAGTTTATTCGGTTAGTTTTTCAAGCCAATTGTGTTTGTTGCATATTGATCGTAACGTCTGTTTCAGATAGCGATTTAAAATTTTGATCTTTCCATTGGATTGAGTATTGTAAGATGTAGTTTTGTTTTTTTATGTTGAGACTTTAACAAAGGATGATACATTCAATGGCTTGAAATTATTTTCCTTGATCGGTGACGATGCGTTTTGCTAGTGCATAAAACACGCTATCCAGTGTTTTTCGAATTATCTGCAAATGGTATTGTTTTTCATGTCTTTAATTGTGTTTACTTCAAATCAGTTCGTTTTGCTGTCGATTATGCATTAGTTGTATCTGTGATTTTTGTTGATTGGAAGTGGTCCAATTAAATCTAAGTGTAAAAATTATAGTTAATTTTTTTATGAACATACATTCCATGCGTTGTAAGATAATAACAATACACAATAAAAATTATATACTTCATCCATTACTTATATATACATCTATATGTATACATCCATTACTTCTCTGGTATTGAAAACTGGGGAGTGCTTGAATGAATGTGTGAGTTCCTGCTTTTACTCTATTTAAAGTTTTTTTATAGAGGTTTGCTTTGGAATGTGTGCAAGAACTTCAGTACTAAGCTTCATATCTGAAAGCACAGTGTCCTTCACAACCCACACCCCGTATGCCCGAGACCTTTAGAGAAAATTGTGAGGATAGTCTAACTCGACTATCCTCGTTAGTTGTCAATCGGTCCCGAGTGTGTTGGAGCGAAGAGCATGCGAGGGGTTCCCCTGAGTTCTTCCTAAATCTTCTGAAAGCAAAAAACAGAAAATTAACAAATTTTAATTAGATTAATTAAAAATTACAGACCACGAATCATGGTGATTCAGCTACGTGGTAATTTGGTAAGCCGCCGTGACAGTAGGATGTTGTTGATGTCGTAGCTAGAAATAAAGATAAACAGTCAAAATGAGAGAGACGAACAATAAACAATTATCTCGATAGCAGTCGGCACAATCCATAATTGAATAATCCGATTTCCAATGATTTCATTAGTCGGAATGGCAGTTCCTGATAACATAAACATCATTCTGAAATTAAAAAGTTTTAAAATTAGCAATTGAACATGTTGGGTTTTAAAAATCTTTAATTTAAATATTTACGTTTTAAACACAAATCTTTATTCTTTAATCGTTAATCTGACTCTAAATAATTAGTAAGGACTTCCAACATAAATATATAATGAACACAAATTCTTTTATGAAACTTTATTTTCAAATAACTAAAGGAACAAGTCAAAATAATAATAATTCAATTTATGATGACAGAGCACAAACACATCAATATTTCGTGCAAGTTAACAGATAACAGTAAAACTGTGAATCTCCAAAACGAACGATAGTTTTAAATATTTAATATAAACCCTTTTCTCCCATACGAGATACTCTTGGTTTTATAAGAAAAAATGTTTAAAAAAAATAATAAAATAAATTTTTATAATTACTTCACTTGATTCTTGTTTTTGCTTTTGTTAAGAGAATTTTTTGGGCAAAATAAACTAAATTTGCTGCTGTTTATATAGTGATTTTCATCAGCCTTGAAAATTGATAAAATAAAACAAAGACTAAAATATTTTTAATTTTAAATTCCAAATTTTGTTAAACTAAATATTATTTTGTTTGAAATTAATTATTTTAAATTTTTTCTACATAAAATTTTATCAAAAGTGTTCACATGTATTTTTCGAAACCCTAACAAAAATACTGCCCTATCTCTGCGTTCTGTATTAACCGACTGATAAGCGTCGAATAGCCTCTGATAACACAAGTAATTAAAACCAATTTGCAGATGCAAAACGATAAACAGATGCGACATCCGGTGCATTTCGACCGATTGTAAATCCCGATAGAATAAACCACCATTCTTCAGGATATCGTGACTGCGTCCGAGTGCAATCGTTTACCCCGCCATTTAACACGACGCAGCAGGAATGTGTGCATCCGGTATGGTATAAATACCCGAATCGGTTTGCACAAGTTGAAAAACAAAAATTTGAACACCAAAATTTAACAAAAAATTTACAGACAGCTTTGACGTACAAAATTGTAAACGAAAATTTTATCCGAGCCATAATTTTTGCATAAGCCCCAGAATCTCATCCGATATTCTATTAGTTATTAATTTCTGATTTCGAATACTATATTGAAGAATTGATATTTCGGTTGTTCATTGCTATTTCATTGAAGGACTACAACAAGTATGTGTTACGATTTATTAATTCTTATTGTAGCTATTTGCGATACATTACTCCATTCAATTTATTTTATGTATTAATAATATTTTGAGCATTAATTTTGTTATTTTATTTTATTTATCCCTTTCTGATTAACCATATATAAAAATTTTATTATCGTCATTCATCTAGTGTAATCAATCACGTTGCGAAGTGGTAAAACGAGAAAGTCTCCTGAGAATGGAGAACTCCCATATTGACGTTAGTTGCGAGAAAATGGAGATGAGAGAAGGTATAGTCGAGGTAGATGAGAAAGGCGTGGTGGTTGGGAATAGAGAGACGAGATGTGAGGGGAAAACAGTACGTGTACATCATGTAAAAAATTAGTAGTAGAAGTTATAAATAAGTCTTGAATAAAATTTGGAATGAGGATGAGTGAGAAAAAGGAATGCTTGATTACTGGTTCGAGGCGTGTGACGAGTATAAAGTTGTATATAGTTGTAGTATACGATTGAATAGTTCGAGAGCCCGTTAAATTGTGAATGATTTGAAATTCATCCATTTAGTACTAGACATTCCTAAAATTACTGCTTCGCAATTTAATGGTTAATTTCAATTGAGTGGCGAACATTTTTGAAGAGCTGAATAATTGATTACTCGTTTAATGATTGAACACAAACACTTTTGTTTTTTATTTGATACTTAAATTGAATTGGTTTTATTGAAATATTAGAGTCTGAAATCTTCTTAAAAGTCGCGAAGAATTCAACGATGATTTAGTTAGTATGCTGGTGATGATAAAGACTGAGTTATTTGGAAATTAAAAATTTGTTAATTAATTGGATTCACATTTTGGGTTTTTGAAATCAAAACAGTTATCTTAATGGTTAATGTAAAAAATGAATGTAATAGTAAACAATATAAATAATGTGTTGTAAAAAATAAATTCGAGGACTCACTGGTAAAATCAATTTGAAATACTGAGTACCTATCTCGAACTAATCGATCGTTGTAGAATGATGCTATCTGCGTTCACGACATCACCTTATTGATATCAGATTTCATAATTCAGTAATTAGTCAATCGGTTAGTTCCGAAGAAATTGAGTAACATTGACAATTTTGGAAATCGAGTTTTCTTGTTCGACTCGAACGTTTAAATTTGGAAATATTAGAGTCTGAAATCTTCTTAAAAGTCGCGAAGAATTCAACGATGATTTAGTTAGGATGTTGGTGATGATGTATTAATGTGAGGAAGAGTATTATGACGACCGTGTGGATATAAAGGAAGAGATCGTACAATTCGAGATTATACAACTTAAAATCATAAATGATGTAAAGATAAATTTAAATGAACTATAAAGTAACATGAAAGCAGAATAACAGTCGAAAGGAGTAATAAATAAAATAACGTTAAAATCGAGATCCAGAGAGTTGCATTTAAAATGCAACATTTGTAACGTAAAGTTATTTATATATACTTTCGGTTAAGCTTCAGCATTTTACAATTGGTAGCACATATTTATGTTAGTGTCGTAAACTAAAATCTGAGTTAAATGATTCAAAACTATTTTTTGAACAAGAATAATTAATAGCGGTAAAGAACCCTTTGGAGGTGACGGAGGCTGACCGTAGAATGCAAGGGGCACGCGGACGGGCTGTCGTTTGTTTCCTTGGGGCTCTCTTTGTTCTATCTAAACTTTGTCTTATCTAAATAATTAACCGATGTAAGTTGAAATACGAATGTTATTCGGAAGTAATATCAACCCCTCCAGAAGCCGAGCTACCAGTCTGGTCATACTCGGTTCTGGTAGAGAACCCGAAGGCGCTCCGACGTATACACAACGTGTTGATGTGAGCGTTTGAGACGCGTCTGTTCCCGTGTTTATTGAATCGATGAATTATTGAGAGGAGTCAGAGATAAGT
>MQRK01166246.1:0-11130 GCA_001938485.1 Girardia tigrina | reverse complement strand
TTAAAATATCTATTACAACTCGTAATAAATACTTCCACATCGTCATCCCGTTTAAAATGCTCCGGAATCAATCTGGAGATTAATTGGTCCGAGTTTGTGGCAAAGGCCGCCATATTAGATTTTTTTTATTCATTTTGTAAATCTAAACAAATTATTATCCTTTGTAATATTATAAATGTTATTATAAGTTGAAAATGATACCATTCCTATTTCATATTCTTTATTTGATGATAAAGAATCAGAGAAAGGTATTATAAAATTGGATTTATCTGATGTTTTTGTTAATGTTATTGAGTACTTACTCATTTTTTTCTTTAAAATCTATTTATGTTTATGAATAATGTTTATCTAAAATCTTTTTATATTTTTCAAGTGTTATACATTTTGTTTCTAATAATCTTTTCAGAATAGCATTTACTTGATTGTAAGTATTATCATGCCCTGCTTTCTTTGCCGCTAATAACTTTCTTAACTCGATAAATAGTAAAATGGGGTTATCTGACATAAAGTGGATATATTCCTGATTATAGCCTTCTCCATCTCCATCTCCAACTTCTGGATCTTCTGGATCTTCTGGAGGTTTCAGAGTTTCTGGAGACCCAAATCTGGTACTTTGAACTTTGTCCATAAGTTCTGTGTGATATGGTCCTGATTTTTTTTACTTTTGCATCTTTTAATATTTGTAAATACTTTTGAATTTCTTGTATATCTTCACTACCATATCCATTAATTAAATTTTCCAACTCATCTGTGAAGATATATGAACCTTCTTTTCTTTTTCTAATTTCATATTTTGATAGGTTAGCTATTTTACGATTTCCTTCATCATATCCTAATATATGTACAACACCATTAATTGTAATAGCCGGACTATTTCCAACTTTATGATGAATAGGTATTGATGTAGGTGTAAGAACTTCTAAATGATTATAGTCTATTTCAAATGGTTTCCAGTTATAAGTATCTAAAAATTGCATTATTCTTTTTTCATCATTTTTACTCAGAATTTGAAATTGTTTAGGTGGATTAATACTTTCCATCTGTTTAACTGCTTCTTTTTTAATATTTTCCATTTCAACAACAGTGTTAACCATAGCTAAATGTTGATTTGCTTTATCTGTAGCATCTTTCTTTATTTTATCTTGTAACTCAACGATCTTTTTTAAATATTTTAATCTTTCTTCGAATACCATTTTTTATTGATTTTTTTAAATATCCAATTTAATAACTAAAAATATCCAAATATATCATTTCGAATAACTAGATCACCTTCTCTATTGAATGCAAGATATCCATATTTTTTCTGCCATACTTTCTTTAAAGTATCAAACTCATCTTGTTCAATCTCGTTACTTAATAAATCAGAATAGATTAAACTTTTGTGTCTTTTGTTTCATTTAAACAGAATTACATAGTTAGAGTTAGCTCTGATACTACGTTTATCTAAATCAAACCAAGATTGGGATAAATAAATAACATTTACATTTTGATGACATCCTCTTGTGAAATATTTCTCCATTATATTTTGATTCTTTTCGTTTATACAATCATCAAACACAATTAGATTTTTCTTATTTTTTGGCAACTTCTCTGGAGGAATGACATCATTAACATTATCGAAGAATTTTACAATTATATTCTCGTTATCTGAATTGTCAGGATGTTTTAAGGCATACTGTTCTACAACTTCTACAATTGATTTTTCAGGATCGTTGAATAATGTTTCTTGATTTTCAAAGATATATCTTATAGATTTTTTACTTAAATCATTGTCAAAACCATTAAAAATTATCTAGTTCAATTTTCAGGTTTTGACAATTCGATATTCAGGTTTTGACAATGTTTTACTAAATATTATTAAGTTGTTATAATCCAAAAATTTGTCAGTTAATAACATTCTTAACAATAAATTTGTCTTCCCACATCCTGATGATCCAACAATTAACATCCGAAAACATGTTGGTAAGTTTGGATGATGAGAAAAGTTTATCCTATTCATCTTGAAAACTGGGTTGAAAGGTTTTATCTCACCTTCGCTGGAAAAATTTGGGTTAAAATTTGGATTGGTCGACTCTTTAAATGACTCTTTGAATGCCATTTTTTATGCTTTAAAAAATGGAAACCAAACAACTAAAATTCTTGGAAGAATATGCAAATGAATTTGATAATCAATTAAGGAAAATAAAACAACTTAAAAATTTATATTTTTATCTTTTGGTTACAATTATAATATTTTTTATTTTAATCTATTTTAATATTTCTTACTATTTTCTATTTGTAATTGCATTCTTCGTTGTAGTCTATCTAGAACGACACTTCCTTTGTTAAAATTATTTAACTTCATATTCATAATTTTCTTTTGAGCTAACTCTTTCTCATCTACTTCACCGACTTGTTCCCGCAAAATATTGTTCTCATTTATTAAATCATAGTTGTCATCAATCAATAATTCAGTAGTTTTCTTTAAGACAATGTTTTATGCAATTAGATTTTCTCCTATTTTTTCTTTTGTTTTAAAGTTTTCTGAAGAATAGCTTCTTAATTCTGTTTTTATCTCATTTAAAACACCTGAATCCTTTTTGACATATTCAATTACTTCACTCATTTTTAAGATAAAAAAAATGAATAAATAGATCAGATATTAGATCAGATATTCTATCACATTTTTGCCAACATTTCCTTTGCTTTTTTATCTAACTCTTCTTCGGATAAATTTGGATTCAAAATTTCTTGTTTTTGTTTTTCCATAAAGGAGGTAATATTATCTAATTTCTTAATTTGAAAATTATTTTGTGGAGGATTAATTTTTTGTTTAAGAAATCTTTCATAATTATTTTGTAACATGTTTTGACTTGATACTTCTTCATCTCCTGCACCCAGTTCAACCCCCACTTCAGATTTTTCAAATTTCATGGAGTGATTATTTAAGTTTTGAGTGAGCTGCTTTGCATTCTGAGCATTTACTCGTTGTTTACTTAGTGCATACTCGTTGCTTACTCGATGTCCACTCGCTGTCCATTTTTGTCCACTTTTGTCCACTCGTGAAATAGAAGATATTTCAATCTGATTTCCATTATTTTGATTCTGATTTTTATATTCTAAATAAACATCAACATGTTTTGCTCTTGTATGTGCCAACATTCCTGCTGTATTTTTTGAGATAAAGTCACAACTACTACACCTAGATGGTTTATAAGATGTTTTCTGTTTTCTTTTTTGGAAAACTTCTTCATTTAAATCATTTGAATATCTTTGCAGAGTTCGTTCAGAAATATTTAGTTGTTTTGCTACTTCTTTCTTTGTAGTTTTTGGATTGTCTAATTTTATAGATAATGCCTTATCTAATGTAGCAACTTTGTAAAAGGTATTTAACGATCTTGTATCAACACCATTATAATTATTCATCGAATATTGTAAAAACGAAATATTATTTTTCATTCTTAAACAAAAAATTTAACTATTTTTTATATAAGGGGTTTATATGGACTTAAGAATAAACCATCTCCAGAATGTTTAATTTCAACACCATGCTTCAACTTTTTAAGAATTGTCTTAATGGTTTTCTTTTCTGGATTTTGAAGATTTGAAGTTTTTAAAATATTTCTCAAATAATCATAGACACCTCTTCCGTGATAAGGATTTAAAAATAATCCAGCGGCTGCTTTTACTGGTTCGGTTTGTTGGGTTTGCTTGGCTGGTTCTGCTGTTCCAGTTGTTCCAAGAGATTTCTTCTCTTCTTTTAATCTTCATAACTCTTCTTCAGCTAGTTTCTTTTGAGCATCAGCTTTTTTACTCTCTTTTACAGATTGAACAACTCCAGCAACTCCTCCAGCTGCTCCAGCTGCTCCACCAACAACAGACATAATTAAAGGAATTAATGCTGCTAATGGTAATATTCTTACTTCTTTTTCCTGTAAATGTTGAATTATCTTTTTAGAAATATAAACACGTTTACCATCTATGGTGACAGCTTTTGGAATACCTGATGTAATTATATTTTTTAACTCTTCTTCCAAATTCGACATTTTCAAACCTTTTTTAAAGTAAAAATTTGATAAATCCATATTAAATATTTAATTTTTTTGTTAAAAAATAAGAAAAAATGGAAGAAGATTTATCACAGAGACAACTGTTTAGTTTAGACAGAACTTTAAATTTTTTCCATGATTTAAAGAAAGAAGATTATTTAAGAGTTGCTGCTAGTGTAGATTGTTCAACAAATCTAAATAAGAATGGTGATATAAAGTTTCAAATAAATCAAACAAGCAATCCTTTAAATTTAGGAGCAGCATTCTTTTATTACAAGATTAAACTGTCAGGATTTGTTGCCGACTCGGAAGTAACTTTAGAAAACAATTTTTTCCCAAGAATGTTTGAAAATATGAAACTTCAACTAGGATCAGCAGAAATTGAAAATATAGGAAATTGTGGAGAATTTTCAAGTATGTTAAATTTTGTAATGTTAGACAAAGTATCAGCTGAAACATATGGAGAATCTATAGGATGGATACCAGATACAGGTAAAGGAGATGTAACAAATAGTTGTTTTAAAATAAGAAAAGAGTTATATCAAGGTGATGGGAAACTGAAAGCTGATACACCTTATTTATTTGAAGGAAGATTCCTATTGAATACTTTGTTCGGATTCTTGGAAAATTATAATAGAGTTGTATTTTTGTTACCAATAAATATTATTTTAAATAGAAGGTTAAATGATGAAGATATTTTATATGGAACTGGTACGGGGGAAGGAGCAGCAGCAAAGAAACCCACAGGAAAGGTTGAAATAGAATCACTAGAGCTATGGATTCCAGAATTAACTGTTAATACGAGAAGTGATGCCACTTTACTCGAAAGATTAAATAAAGATAAACCGATTTCTGTAAATTTTCTAAATAGAAATGGAACAACAAACGAACTTGCAGTCGGAAGTACAAATATGAGTTGGAAGGTAAGTTTAACAAATTCAAGACCAAGATATATTTTAGTAGCTTTCGAAGATTTAACTAGTTCAATTGAGAAAAATAATTCATTGTTTATTCAAAAAGATGGTAAAAATACTGTAACAAGTTTAAGAGTTCAGATTAATAACTCTTACTATCCTATAAATAAGATGGAGTTTGATGCTGTAGGAAATAAACAGATGGAACCATACTTGGCTTATGTGAAAATGTGTAAAGAATTTAATGTTTTACCACAGTTAAACATTAGAGATTTTAAAAATTTATACTCTATTTTCTGTTTTGATGTTTCTGCTCAAGATGAAAAGCTATCTGTTAATGGATGTGATATCACAGTTCATATTACAAAATCACCTGATTTTAAAGCAAAAGCATATTGTTTAATTTTAGAAGAGAAACATTGTCAGATACAGATAAAAAATGAAAAGATGTATACTGTTGAGATGCTTTAAGATCTATTAATGAATCTGTTAAGTTCTTTTGTTATTTTTTTCTCATTTTATAATAGTCTAAACATTCTTCGTGTATTAAGTCTTCAAGTTCTTTTTCCCCGACTTTGTCGTAAAAACGATTTAGAAGATCTTTACACATATCACATTCTTGAATATCTAAAGTTTCCATTTTGATTTTTAAAACGTAAGATTTATATTCATCAATATTATCTAATAAAACCGGGATATTCAATCTACGGAGTCTCGCCTTCACGCAATCATCGCAAAAAAAACTTTAAAACTCCTTCCAATAGCCAAATATCTTCATGAAAAATCTTATGAAGATATGCACATTCACTACATGATATGGTATCCATTCTTATCTTCTCAACTGAAAATTATATTTTTAAAAAAAATATAAGACAAGTAAGAAGTATGAGAAAAGTACGAAATTTTTTTTCAAAAAGATGATTTTCGCAATTCATTTGTATAAAATCTTCCTAAAATTTTTTCTCCGTTTAGATCAATAATTGAATAAACTATGGGGTTTGTTTTGTGAACTTCACTTATAACAAATATTTCTTTAGACCATTTATGGGTAAAACCTTTTTCAAATTTGTTTTACCATTTAAAAATTCTAACATGATCACCTATTTTAAATTTTGGGATATCTTTTTGGATGTCTTTTTGGATATCTTCTTTATTTTCTTTGATTTTGTCTTGGACTATAACATCCGGATTATCAGATGCTTCTTCAGGAGAAACTCCGATTGTTCTATGAACTTTATGATTATAAAAATTTAACACTTTAGGTAATATCTTCAACCATTTTTGATTTCGTTGAATTGTAAATTCTTTCCACATAAGATTTTTTAAAGTTCTATTAAATATTTCTATAACTGGATTATGTGATGGTCCTTGACTTCTTTCATCAGGTTGGTTGAAAGTTGAATAGATTTCTATATTATTTTGTTTTAAAAAATCTAAAAATGTTTTGTTTTAAAATTCTGATCCATGATCAACATACAACTTTTTAGGAATTCTTTGTTCTTCTTCAAATAACTCTTCAAAAGTATTTTTGATGGTGTTTCCTGTTTTATTTTTTAAAGGAAAAGCCCAAGCATATTTTGTGTATAAGTCTATAATTGTTAAAATATATTTATAATCTTATTTTTCAAACGAAGCTGGGAGACTCTTTGAGTCTTTGTTCATTTCAACTAAATCAGCTCCCCAAATATCATTTTTGTTGAAGACTTTAACTTTTAAAAATGTTTTGGGTTTTCTATATTCTTTATGTAATTCTTGTGCTAGATCATTTAGATCTCCACCCAACTCACCTCCAAACATAATTTTTAACTTCATTGTATTTTTTACAAGTGTTCTTGCAATTCTTTCTCCAATTGTTGGCTTTTTAATTTCATTTAAATCCTGAATTAAGTCAATATCTGCCTTCTGCCTTTACCGGATATCTTCATTATTATAAGCAATATCATGTTTTAATGCTGCTTGATCGACACTATTTATAGGTTCTTCTCCAGGATTTGGATTATTATTTTCATCCAATCTGATGTCTAAACGTGTTCCAGGTCCTGCATATGAGTAGCCCGGAAGATGATGCTCTCCTTTATATTTTGACCATGGGAAATCTGGTAACTTTTGTGCAAGTGTTTGAAGGTCTCCTCCTATCTTGTTGATATTTTGGTTAGTATTTTGGTTAGTATTTTGCTTAGTATTTCAATATGAAGTTGCGTTTTCTCATGTCTATTTTTGTTCTTTCTTGTCATAAATTTACAACATGTTGAACAGAAATAAGTATTCATTTTTAAATAAAAATAATAAAAAATTATTAAATTATCATAATTATTGAAAATTATGATTTGATGTTTATCTATTCTTGATAAATATAATTAAAAATAATCTTTTATATAATAATTCTTTCACAAAATCTTTTAAAAATCTTTTCAAATAAAATATAAAAATCATTCAAACTTTTACTTGTAAATTTGGTCTGATATTTCTGATTCCTAATTCTGTTCTTGAAGATTTATAAATTTTAAGTTGACACATAGTTTCTTTTTCTTGTGGGGTAAGTTGATGTCTTAAGATAAGTTTCCAACAATTGGTGTAAGCTAAATGTATATTTAAACTAAAACAATATAGTGGTCTTTCATCTTTTTTTATATATTTTTTTTAATTCTTCGAGATATTGTTTCCTCTTTTCTTTTAATAAAAGTTTTGGTGAAATATACATACAGGTATAAAATTTCACTCATTTTTAAGTAATTTTGATTTTTTTAATGTTTTTTTTCATAAAATTAAAAAATGATTTGATGATAAAAAATGTTAAACTTGCTTCAAATTTGTCTTTTAGCGATTTTTTAAAATTCTATTCTATGTTTTATTATTTAAAATTTCAATTGATTCCGCATATAAATTATTTAAACCTAAAAGATTGAAGAATTCTTCTTTATTAATCTTTTCCACCAGAATTTCATCACATTTCTCACAAATAATAGAATTATCATCATTCATACCCCCAGTTCGTTCTATGTGAGCTTTTGATTTTACATGTGCGGATAAAGCTTGTTGAGTTTGGAAAAATCTATTACATGGTTGACAAAAGAATTCCGGCATATCCTCGGCTTTTTTTAATTTATTTTTTATTTAAATCAATTTTTTATATTTATTTTAAGGACATTGGTAAAATTTGATGATATTTTTTTACTTTTTGTGGAAATTTTCCTTTTTGAGTAGTAAGGAAAGTAGGCAAATGAAATCCGACAGCGAATTTCCGTTTTTTGGGGTTTTTTTGTCGGTTGAGGAGCGAGCGACGAAAACCGGCAAAAAACCCCAAAAAACGGAAATGAGCGATTTTTTCAGTCTCATTTGCCTACTTTCCTTACTACTTTTCATTGTTTAGACAACTTTTGATTTTAAATATTTACTTATTTCAAATATTTATAAAAATTATTTATTCAAAAATTTAAAGGAATGAACTTTTCACATGAGTCCTTCACATTCCCCCCGTTTTTTGAAATTTTTGAATTTTTCAACATTCCGTATTATTTGTCTATCATTTTTATCATTCAGCCTATAACTCCTATCATGAATCTTTTCTATGATTTCATATGGTCCCTCAAATCTGTCTTCGCCTTTCACCCTTATTTCCTTCTGTATCCAGACCATATCTCCAACCTTGTATAGTCTTTTGGTCTCCTTTACTTCCGGGATGTTCTTTTCTTTTATTCTTTTTCTTATATCCTCTCGGTCTATTTTGCTTCCATTGTACCACTGTTGTCTGTCTATTTTCTTACCAAACACCACTTCCGCTTGACTGCACCCTATTGTTTTTTTGTTTTGTTGCATTTAATGCGAATTCCCCTTCTGGTAATATATCTGCCCAACTCATGACATTTCTTTCTTTTAAACTAGCTTGAATAAATTCTCGAATGGTCCTGAATTGTCTTTCGATTATTCCGTTTGTATTGTGGCGGTATGGACTGGCGAAAATTATTTTAACGCCTTTATTCTCCAACATTTCTCTAACTTTTTTGCCTCAAAACTCTTACCACAATCAACATGTATCTCCTTTGGTGCACAAAATTTTAATATCCATTTTTGTAATATTGTTTGTACAATTGTGTCTTCGTCCTGTCTCTTGATTGCCGTCAAGCTAATGTACTTGCTAAGGTGGTCTATCATTCCGAGAATGTATCTTTCTCTTCTTACTGTTTCATGCCACGGTCCACATATATCTATATAAACTTTTCAAATATTTCTGACTCTGTTATTTTAATGTTTTCTTCCTTTGTCTTCGTCGTCATTGTCTTTGTTTGTTGGCACTCTATACATGTTCCGACTACATCCTTTACTGTTTTCTTTACTTCCTCCATATCAAACTTGTCCCTCAGATATTCGTATTCTTTTTCTGCTCCTGCATGACACAATAATCTATGTGTTTGTATGATTAAATCGTTCTGTTTTTCTTTTGGTATCCATTCTTTTTGACCTCCTCTCGATTGGCTCCTTGTAGTCACTGTCTAGTCTTATTCTTACCCTTTTTAGCTTCTTCATGTTTCATTTGACACTGGGTACACGTGTCGCAATTTCTTCTGGATAGCATATCCGCGTTGTTGTGTAGTTCTCCTTTCCTGTATTCTATTTCTATATCTAAACTACTCAAGTAATTCATCCACATTTGGAATTGATGTGTTAATGGTTTAATTGTATGAAACATGAACGTTATAGCTTTATGGTTCGTTCTCAGTTTAATTTTTTTCCCGTGCAAGTAATGATTGAAATGTTGGCAGAAATAAAAAATTGCCAAAAGTTCTTTTCTTGTTATGCAATATCCTTTTTCGTGTGCTGACATTGAATGTAATCTATATGCTACTACTTGCTCCGTGCCTTATTCACCTATCTGCGATAGTACCGCCCCTATGCTCTCAAAACTAGCGTCTGTATCTGGAATAAACTGTTTCTTGAAATTTGGAAAACTCAATATTGGTGCCGTTATCAATGCTTTCTTCATGTCTTGAAAAGCTATTTCACATGCATCTGTCCAAATTAATTTTTCTTTATTTGAGCCACACATTCCTTCCAATATTTTAGCTTTCTTCGCATATCCATTTATAAACCTTCTGTAGTCATTGCAAATTCCCAGAAAACTTCTTAAATTTTTGATACATGAGGGTCTTTGAAAATTCTGTATTGCTGCTATTTTTTCTGGATCAGTCTGTATCCCTTTATCATTTATAACGTGTCCTAAAAATTTCACTTCTTGTCGTGATATTTTACATTTCGATGGTTTGATTCATAATCCTGTCTCCTTTATTCTTCCAAATACTTCTTTTACTTACGTTAAAAATACTTCTTTTGTGCTTGTTGCTATTAATATGTCTTCAAGATAAACTGATGCTCCCTTCTTTATCGGTTTTAATACTTTGTTCATTAGTTCCTGAAATGTTCCTGGGGCCGTTGCTATCCCGAAAGGCATCCGTTTAAAACAGAATTGTCCTGATTTAGTGGAAAACGCCGTTTTTTCCTGTGATTCCTTGTCCAATTCTATCTGGTAATACGCGTTTCCTAAGTCTATTGTACTGAAATATTTGCTTCCATGTAGCCTATCCATCATTTCCGCTATATTTGGCATGGGGAATGCCTGTCTTTTTGTAATTAAGTTTAACTGTCTGAAATCTAGACATAGTCTGATTTCGTCCTTGTCTTTTTTCCAAACACATACTATTGGTGTGTTCCATTGTGAATTACATGGCTTTATTATTCAATTTTCCTCTAGATTTGTGATTGCTTCCTTTCGAAATTTGACGGCCTTAATGGCCTATTAATCCAAAGCATAATGGGCCTAATGGCCTAACGGATTTATTGTGGATCGATTAAATTGTTGAAAATTACAATCCCTTCAATGTTGAACTCCATAAATCAGCACAGTTCCACTAATTATATAACTTTATTTTAAGTGAAACTGTAGTCTGTAAAAATATCTAAAGAATTCCGTTCATGGACAATTTGAATGGATCTTTCTTGTCTCTGAGTCTTTCACCTCAAAATCAATGACAATATAAGCATAATTTTATAAAAAAATTGTATTTTATATTTTCCTTGTTTAAATAACGGATAACATGAAATAGTAGGACACCTACTATTTTAATAGTAGGTGGAAAAAAAATTGAAAAGGCGCCCAATATTGGTTTACACCTACTATTTGGTGCTTTTGTTTT
>MQRK01166225.1:0-11542 GCA_001938485.1 Girardia tigrina | reverse complement strand
TAAACATAGTCTGAAAATTAAGGTTTCAGAATATATAATTGAATTTAAATTTTATCACATCGTTTTATATTTTCAAGCTTTTTATTAGGACGTACTCAAAAACGCAATGACTTTTTGGCGAACCCAATAGCATGTAAGAATATGATGAAAGATTCTTGATGATACAACCAAATTGATTAGGAATCCCACTTATAACTAAAGGACTATAAATTCTTGCATTATCCATGATAATCCATGACCTATGAAGCGATATATCATTATAAATATGGACAAATAATTCGGAAATAAATTGCCCAAGACGAATGACATTGCAGGTGGTATTGGTTAAAATAGTATAATAAATTATTCTAGATTTATTAGCAGCCACTTTTAAAGGGATGTTTCTTCATCTAACAGATGGAACTACTACTGAAGCACTTGTTCAAATTATTGATCTGGCCCTATTCCTTCTAAATATACATTTATTTAAATCTTGAGGTGCTTCATTTATAAACATTTTCGAATACTCTTTTCTTTTAATAAGAGTTTCTTCAGAATTTGTCTTTACTAAAATTTTTGAACTGGATTTCGTCGTTGTTTTTAGTTTATTTAAACCATTCTTTATGGCTGATATTGATAGGCTAGTTTGAAAGCTATTTTCTTGGAGTTCTTTGAACTTTTTTAAAGTAAATTCTTGATCTTCTTTTACTTAAACTTAAATTTGTTGAAAAATCATAGAATCAAGTTTTCTTGGTGCGCCTCTGAGGGTCATATTGTTTTTAGATTCAAGGGTTTCATTTTCTTCACTTATTGTTAAATCTTAATTTGGTGGTTGAAATTAAAGGTTTCTGAACCATATCTAATTCCTAACTGTTCAGCTGCATCTTTGAGTTTGATGCATTGGTTCAAAACAAGGTCAAAAAGTATCGTTTAACTCTTTGTTGAAATTTTTTGTATGTTACTCTGATCTTTGGTTCATTAATATCAGGGGAAAAGGAATCTTATTCCATAAGGAATATCTGAAATTTTTAATTAAAAAAAAATGTCATAAAAATTACAAACCTTTAATTTTCAAAAATCGTATTCTTAAATTATTTTTTAAAAATGTGATTTGGCTAAAAAAATAATATATTTGATAAATATTTCATTATTAATTATATAGATTTTTTGCGAAAATTATTTCTCTAATATAGTAATAATTTTTGGTCAAAGATTTTAAAAACTATTTGCAAAAGGTTGAAATTTAAGGTTGAAATTTATATTAAAAAGGTTGAAAATTACTTTAAAATGTTATATTTTTATATTTTATTATACTTTTTGCGTTATATTTATAGTATTTAATGAGATTGATAAAAACTCAATTAAAGTAATTGAAGATAAATAAATGTGAATGAAAATTAAATGAAGAAAAAACATTAAAAGAATGAAAATAACCATAATGTAAAAATAATAAAATTTAAATAAATTCAATTTATTTTTATTATAATATTTTTTTTAAATTAAAAATAGTAACTTATCAAAAAAAATATAAAATTTAAGAAAAACGAAGTGAATAAAATGAATTTTTAATTTTCTTTTTCTTATTTCTTTAGATTAATACAAAAGAAAATATTTACCGAAAACAATTGTAAAAAGAAAAGAAATAATTCTAACTTGACAAAAATAATTCGTGTAATCCGACTTTTGAATGAAATCTACTGTCAATATTGAATTATATAATCCTCCTCCTAAATGCTCCATCTCGTACTGAAACTTTTTTCCCGATATCAGTGTCAGATTTGAAGTATCCCGATACCAAATCACTTTGGGTTTTGGGTATCCAAATATCCAACAAAACAATTTAGCACTTTGTCCCAGTTCACCACCGGAAAGCTGTCGCCGACGAGAATATATTATTTTGGCTCCAACTGGAATTTTAAAATAATTTATTTTCTCCATTCTTTGAATAACACTTCTTAACAATTGATGAATAAAATATTTATTATTTCAAGTTATGAAAATTAATTTAAAAACCTTTTTTGTTTTTTTTAAATAAATGTAAAATATGAATTTTCAAAAATAATCAATTATAAAAATATTATTTATTTTATTAAAATTCTAATTAATGTTTTAATAAGCTATATATTATTAAATTTTATTATTTATATTATAATATATTATATTATATTATATTATATTATATTTTTAAATTGTCAAGAGTGAAATTTTTAGGCATGATTACAATAAATTAAGAGTTATATATTGACAATTACTTAACATTTTGTTGCTATTTTTTGTTTGATTCCTACACTTCTTGGTAATATTAACTTCAAAATTGAGTCTCGGGGTCGCCCAGGAACGCAGGTAGACAATGTCGAACTGAAGGTAACCATGTAGTCGAATGTATCCTAAAGTAACGTTTTCCTTTGCAATGCAAACAATATTGAATAACTTTCATCAAATTGGTAAAGTAAAAATGTTGGATGAGTGGATTCCACATGAGTTGAGGATGATTTCTTGTAATAAATGGGATCTCTTCTTTAATCGAATCATCACTTGTGATGAAAAGGGATCCCATGTGATAATCGCAAGCTGAGTGGATAGGAATGAAGCACCGAAATGCAGTCGAAAGCACGAAATTTAACAAAAGAAGCTATGGTAAATGTTTGGTGGTCTGTCGCAAGTAATCTATTATTACTTCAGGAAATAATAATTACGAAATTATTACTTCCTACATATGCACCAGACCTAACCCCAACTGACAACCATTTCTTCCTCAATTTGAACCAATTTTCGAAGGAAAAAAGTCAATACCGAAGATGTCATTAAAATGACTTTCCAAGAATTCATAAATGCTCGCCCACAAAATTTTTATTTAGATGGCCTCAACAAGCTGTCGCTTAAATAATATGGGCGCATTTTGATGAATAACAAATATTAGTATTGGTATATAATCAATAGACTTTGACTTCAGTTCTACAAATTTCAAATTTAACGACTTAATATATTATATTATATTATATTATATTTAGTGACTTTTTAGAGTACAGGAAAGTGTTGGAAAAAAGGCAAATTTTATATTTAAATATTTGTCTGACACGAATTTCTAGAAAATGATTGACTTTATTAAATAAAGAATGACAAAGAATAAATGATTTATTTCATCAATAATTGAAATGTGTATAAACAAATTTAACACAATCAATTTGTCAGAGAATTGATCGAAATTCTTTTTAGAAAGAAACGAAATAAATTTGTCAATTTCAAATCACCTGGGACATTTAGATTGAAAATTTTACTGGCTGCCGATTCAATGGTATTGTTGACCAGGCACTGGTACCTTCCCATGTCTGACGGGACCAGGTTCGATACTTCCAAAGTGCTCATTATGGCAATATTACTCGTCGATATGCATTGAGCACGATATTTTCCCGACGACACCCACTGATCCTGTACAATAATCGATCAATTTTATTAAGTAATTTGATCACAAAAAATATTGAATTAATTTATTTTTTGAATAATTATCTTTTCCATATTGAATTTCTTTTTATATATTGTAAAGAAATTTGTGTTAAAAATTTATTATTCAAAAACTTCTTTTCAATAAACTTATTTTATTTTTATGATGAATTAAAGCTGGATTTCTTTTTTAAAATATGTTAAACTGAAAATATAAATATAAAATGAAAAAAATAGGAGAATATTAAGAAAATTTTAGTTTTTTTTTAAATCAGAAAATTAATTGAAAGAATCGTAAGATGGAATTTACTTTCGAACATAGAACTATCGACATTCAACGATAATAAATTACTTTATACGCACCTTTTTTCAAGTAAAACCATAAAGGCGTTGACCATAAATTCTTTTTGGTCAAAAAAGTGCTCAAATATATCAAAACGGGAAATATTAAAAGGCTAAAATTAACTGTGTTCTGAAATTATAACTCCATGAAATACAATTAGAGGACATTGACAACAATTAAACTACTGATTTTTATGAATTGAAGAGTGAAAACCCGTTAAATTAAGGAGACTTGATAGATGTTTTAAAGTTGATGATAGTATATAATTCATAATTGCAAAGGCGTTGGTCTAGCTCAGTAACTAATATGTGATTTAATTTTCGAAGGGTCAGAATGATCCCACTCAACACCCTAACATTATTTATAACAAATTTTAAAACTATATAAAATAACATAATTAGAATAATTAGATAAACGAGATCAATAATATTTATTATGAACACAATAGGCATCAAATTGTTAATGAATATCTCTGTCAATTGTCAATTTATTCGGCAGCAATAGGTATCTTTCTGGTCAAGTCCAAATGAGTGTTGCCGAAATCGTCACATGGAGTTTGTTGTACAAATGCTGATTTCCCTGTTTAATCTGTTACTAAACATTTGTCGGGTGAACTCGCAATGCAAGTGGTTTAGGTGCCAGTAGTTTGATGGAAATTCGTCGGCGTGAGTGCCATGTGAGACGAATTTCCAGTTCCGGCTAAACCTGAAAACCCAACAAATAGATAGTAATCAGGTTCGATACGTCACAGAAAAACAATGGGGAAATCAGCTTGTAGATTTTTCCAAATCGATTAAAATCAGCGGATTTATAATTGTTCAGAATACGTAGGCATTTAATAGGACGAATATAATTATATTCTTTCGGCATATGATATCACATAATGATCTGTTGTTGACAATTATTAATTAATTCTGTGACTTCTTTTTCAAAGTAGTACAATGAAGAATTAGAGTTGAAGTTGTTTTAAATAATTTAGATAAAAAGTGGTATTATAAAAAGCTATTTTTATACATGTGTTTATTATTAAGTAAATTTAGAATAAAAATTACAGATATAATATCCTTTCGTTCTCAACACAATCAAAGTTACAAATCTCATAGGCAACACCAATTATCGTATCAGAATAATAATAAAATTTACCCCATTGCATTTTATAACTTCACTGGAATCTAGTATTTCTTTCTTTTCTTTATTTAACAGTTTCCAGTTATAACGCTTATCAAGCATAACCCACATTACTTTGGTATGCGATCGAGTGGGGTTGGACTGAGCCTTACAAACGAGTTTAGCTTCCTTTTCCTGAATCTTCATTGTTATCTCTTCAAAATCTGGTCCAATCATTCTCGCTCCAACTTAATAAATAAAGCAACCAAAATTCTTGTATTTTATAAGATAAATGCATTACATGTTACGTTAAGACGGAAAGTAAAACTGCCCGTCCCAATCTCATTGTGAGCTATGATTGTATAATTACGCATCATGTCAACATCAGAACGAATTATTGACAAAGAGTTTTCTTGTACTCGTAAAGCTCTGTTGTGAGGAATGGTTGATCCTTCAGATAACCATTGATAAGTTTGAACTGGTGGATTTGACAATGGATGAAAAACAATGTTTATGGGATGTCCTATAACAAATTTAACTACCTATATGAAAAGTAAAAATCACCTTCTGTTACGACATAGTCATACTGAATATCTTTTCTAAATATCGGTGGATGTCTCACATTTAATTTAATAGTTTTCTGTAGATTAATGTTAAAGTTTGGGAAAGAATTAATTGAGCATTGAAGGATATTGTTGTTATCCTTTTCTGTCAGTAATATTTTTGCTGTACTTTTAATCATAAAACTACCATTCCATCTACCAACTGAAAACGTTAACGTATCTAAATAATAAACGGATTTGTAAAATAATATACAACAACATATTTAAGTAATTAAATTTTACATAAAAAATTATATAAGTAAAAGCACAATGGAATATGAAAAAATAATTTTTATAGTATTTTAAGGAATTTTAATTTTATTCAAATTACATTTATTGTGGTAGAAGAATTTTAATTTAAATTGAATGATGATCCTGTGTAATAAAGCGGAATCTATTTCCGTGATGTTGTCTCAAGAAAACCATGGTTGGGTTTCCGTAGTTAAATCTTTTGAAGAATGCTCTAGCTAGTAGTCTCACTTCAGTACACGTAGTTATTAAGCTATAAGTCTACAAAAAATAGGATCCTGCCGAGCTTTAATTAAATCAAACATAAATAAACACTTGGGTCTGTACCATAATTGACATGTGTATCATTTTTACGTCTGTACTACCAGTTAAGGGGTGTCGTATCCAATCATTGTATTTCTGAATCCCTTTGGAAGAATGAAGGTTCTTTTTTCAATTCGATGATCTAGTGATTGCCCATGTGAAAAAGTCGAAACATTAAATCAAATCAAATATTTCTTGTATTCTTATTTGGAATATAAATACATAAATTGAAACAAGTGACAAAATATTTATAATTATATAAATATATATATATATATATATATAATTATATAATTTTATCCAGTAACTTACACAACATCGAATTCTAACAAAATGGAATAAAAAATTGTAAATGCTATCCTAAAGCAAACATTTTAAATATGGTAAAACAGGTTGTACATTGTACTTTCGCTAGATAATACACTGATCAGCTATAAAATAATTCCCTGTTAAATTAAACGGCATAAAAAAACTAAGTTTCATAATTCTGATGAGAAAAATTGTTGTTTAAGATAAGAAAAGATAAAAACAAATAAAAGATCATAAAACTTTCTTATCAGCGGTAAAAATAAAGATAATAATATATAAAGTGGTTCTAGAGACTTTTCCGAACCGGACTATTCTACTCACGACATTACCGTATCAGACTTTTCCGGACCGAACTTTAACGCAAAAACGGACTATTCCGGAACCGATTGTAACGAAGTTTGATACATCGAATTTTAAAACTGTTTTGTTTAACTTTTCATCACACGGATTTTTCCGGACCAGATTTTAACGAATTTTAACGAAGTTTAAAAGTCTGTTTGATTGAAAATTTTGTTCCCGATATTACAAAGTCAGAGTATGTATATCATACGAAATAAATCGAAATGGATACAAAAAGATAACATTCTAAACATAACATACAAAAAGATTTATGAAGATTTTCGTCGGAGGAAAGGATTATTTTCTGTCCAACTAGTCACTCCCACAATTTCTGTCCACAAAGGGCAGCCAAGAAAGTGGTCTGACAAGAAATGAAATCTGAGGTTAAAGGCATTGACTTCAGCACATAGAAACGCAATTGGAAAAGTTCTGGCGGAGGTCAACAATGATATTTTAGTTCAAATCTAAAAAAACATCTCTGGATAGAAATCTAAGAAGATACAAACAAAATATTATTTCCACTCCTGTGAATGCAAACTTCAAAATTCCAAAAAAATATGTAGAAATGATTTTATACGACTCTGGTGTTAATGATGTCAATCTCATTTTGGTAATCGCAGATAAAGATTTGTTGACACAACTGGATAACAAAGATGAAATATATGGAGATTGAACATTTGATAAATCACCTCCATATTTTATCAGTTATATTCATGACATTGTCAAGTGAGAAATTCTTATATACCCTGTGTGTATTTTCTTCTTCAGAAAAAAGATGGAACAGTCTATACACGGATGTTTCGAATTCTTAAACATTTGATTCCAAATCTAGAGCCTCGTAAAATATTAGTAGATTTCGAAAGAGCTTGTAAGAATGCTACTCCTGCTGCATTTCCCTATACAGAAGTAAAAGGATGCTATTTTTATCTATGTCAGAGTTTGGTTCGAAAAGTTAACTCTGTTTGGTATAAATGAGAGTTCGACACTGATACTGATGTTAAGAAACTGATTAAGTCAATGACTGCATTATCTTTTGTTCCAGTTAATGATGTTGAGAAAGTTTTCCAGGGCCTTATTCGAATTTTTCCTGACCATGATAGTTCTAATGAACTTATTACTTATTTTTCTGCTACATATCTTTTGTTCCAGTTAATGATGTTGAGAAAGTTTTCCAGGGCCTTATTCGAATTTTTCCTGACCATGATAGTGAAATGAAACACAAGAAAGAAAAACCACAAGAAATGAAATCTGAGGTTAAAGGCATTGACTTCAGCACATAGAAACGCAATTGGAAAAGTTCTGGCGGAGGTCAACAATGATATTTTAGTTCAAATCTAAAAAAACATCTCTGGATAGAAATCTAAGAAGATACAAACAAAATATTATTTCCACTCCTGTGAATGCAAACTTCAAAATTCCAAAAAAATATGTAGAAATGATTTTATACGACTCTGGTGTTAATGATGTCAATCTCATTTTGGTAATCGCAGATAAAGATTTGTTGACACAACTGGATAACAAAGATGAAATATATGGAGATTGAACATTTGATAAATCACCTCCATATTTTATCAGTTATATTCATGACATTGTCAAGTGAGAAATTCTTATATACCCTGTGTGTATTTTCTTCTTCAGAAAAAAGATGGAACAGTCTATACACGGATGTTTCGAATTCTTAAACATTTGATTCCAAATCTAGAGCCTTGTAAAATATTAGTAGATTTCGAAAGAGCTTGTAAGAATGCTACTCCTGCTGTATTTCCCTATACAGAAGTAAAAGGATGCTATTTTCATCTATGTCAGAGTTTGGTTCGAAAAGTTAACTCTGTTTGGCATAAATGAGAGTTCGACACTGATACTGATGTTAAGAAACTGATTAAGTCAATGACTGCATTATCTTTTGTTCCAGTTAATGATGTTGAGAAAGTTTTCCAGGGCCTTATTCGAATTTTTCCTGACCATGATAGTTCTAATGAACTTATTACTTATTTTTCTGCTACATATGTAGAGGGATCAGCTAGAAGGAACCCATTATTCCAAACTGAAGTTTAGATTAATTTTGAAAGTGCCATTGAGAAGAAATCAAAAACTACATATTTCTGCGAAGGTTTTCATAATTCTGTCAACTCAATTATTCATTGCGAATTCTTTTTTAACGCGATTTCAGTATAAAAAAATTTTAAACCAGCTTATATAGGCAAGCAGTGATTATGTCATTAACGGATTGTTGTGTCATCTAAACACGCTGAAAATGTTTTTGAAAGACCCTTTTGCTCATTAATCTGATATAAAGTGTTTCACAGGTCCCCTCTCCCGATAATTCTTAAGCCGAGAACACAGAAATTTAAAATTATTTATATTTATATTTTCGTTTGAATTACAACCCTTCTGTGTTCTGTAATGTTACTCTCACCTACATTCCGACCATGTTCTTGGATTCTCCTACAGAAATGACGGGACATCTCTCCAATGTATGTGGCATTACATTCACTACATGTAAATTTATATACGAGATCCTTCATAAAAATTTATTGGGACGAAATTTGTACAAACAACGGTGCATTACAGAATATATTGTTGAAAAGAAGAGACCGTTAGTGCATCAACCAACACAAGATAATACAAACTGGGACACATCTGCTAGCGATATTGATAATGGCGTAAGAATCAAGCGCCAAAAAATGATTTCTAGTTCGGATGAAAGTATTTATTTTTAAAGTTTTCATTTTTGTCATAAATAAAAATATGTACACCTGAATGTTCGTCTTTTTTACGCAGATATTCGCTTTTAATATAAATTGTATTGTTTTGTAATTGATGACTTTCAGGGACCGATAATCGTGTAAAAAAGAATATAGTGTATATATATTAGGTTTCGTTGTACAGATATAAATATAAAAATTGGGAATCGATAAAAAGTCAATTAAAATGTTTATTATGCAATGAATTCTCATTTTTTATTTTTTATTGTTTAGTAAATTAGTAAAAAAACAACTGGTATTTGAAAGAGGTATTTATTAACCGTTACTCGTTTTTAATAATAGAATGTTGATCTAAAGTGGGTTTAATGACTTCGAGATACAAGAATTCGGACAAAGATATAAGAACAAATATCGTTCAAGGAAGATCCGGAAATAGGAGTTCTGGTTGAATATATAAGTTTTGATTGTAATGGAATTACGATTTGTTGAGGAAACGACATTTGATTGATAAACATAAATTTAAAAGGTTTTCACTATCTTCTGGCGGAATTTTTTACTTTGAAATAAGTTGCTTGAATTCACATGATTATGACATTTTGTATTTTTTTTCATTTCATGAGTTATTTATAACTGTTGATTGTTAATCTCAGATATTATTTAATGAATTACATAGATTTTATGAATTAGGGAATAGCCTTCACTTCATCAGCAAGTATCATATTTAATTGCGAAAAAGCACGTCAAATGTTTTGATCATTTTTAGAAAGAGCCCCCCTGCACAAACAATTCTTAACTGGCAAAATAGGTTCAACTCAACATTTTCCGTATTACCAAGGACACCGATTTACAATTATAGCAATAGAATGGTTTCTAATGAGAAGAGAAAGGAAGTTGTTACTGCTTTTAGAGATTTCCCAACAGCATTTCAACGAAAAATTACTAGAGAAGAGATAATTAGGTCCTTGAAATTAGATTGTGTTCAGGAGATCATACAGAGTGACTATCAAAAACAACTTTACTTTGCTTGTATTATCCTAGAGTAAAAGAAATGGGATTTCAATTTTCTTCTTAATTTTGTGGTTAAAGATTAGAAAACATTCCACTTCAAAAGTTCTATTTACCCCAAAAATTCATTCATTTATTCTGCCAATAATCTACATGCAATTTTAGAGAAAAAGATGAAATCAATATCAATTCCATACCAGGAATTATTTCTCTAAACTTCGTATAAAGTTTAAAATTATTGATTCGACTTTGAACAAAGAAATAATAATACTGCAGAAGTACAATTGATGTAAGAAAGACGAAATCGGAGCATGCCATACCAACAATATGGTGCTCCTTCACATTTTACAACTAATATAAAAAAGGCACTTAATGACCGACTGGAAAATCAATGGATTTACGTGATGGCACTATTAAATGGCCTTTAAGAAATCCTGATCTGACACCCAACGACTTTTGGTTATGCGGTGATATTTGCGATACATTATATGGACCCCCAGTGCCAAAGAATTCACCACTCGTATGGTTTTTTTATGGCTTTACTCACTTTGTGTGGAATGCAATGGACGTAATTTCCAACAAATCCTTTTAAACTCCGCTCATTGAACAATTACATTTTGCAACGAATTGTGTTTTATTGTTGAAATACATTTCAATCTTGATTTATGTAATTGCTTAGTTTAATGTTGTAAACTATTATTGCCTTTGAATCTCTTCCTAAATTTTCATCGAAACTGCCAGGATTATTTTATATTATAATCTTTCTTAAATACGGTAATTAATTATGAAATTCGAATACTTATTTCCCTCTTTAAAGATTATAAGTATGTTCTATCATCATTTATTTAATTTAAAAACTTTCATATACTGGAGTCAGAAGTGGAATACTCTACAATTGGGGAATGTGTTAATTGTTATGTGTCACCATAGTAACGTTCTCATGCTATGAACTACTCAACTCTCTGAATACCATGGTCAAAGAATTTCGTACTGATGTAACTCGATATCAAAGCAAAATCTTTTAACCTTATCATTCTGGGTGGAGAAACGCTGTTAAAATTATGTGAAGATTTCCAAAATGAAACTCAATTATTTAGTCCCAAGAGATTATTAGTTTGTTTTAATCATTTGAAAATGTTAGATTACATATTTATATATTA
>MQRK01166214.1:0-14366 GCA_001938485.1 Girardia tigrina | reverse complement strand
TTAATAGAAATTCTTTTATTTTTCGTACCGTAACTGCAAGTTCAATCATGCAAAACAACATTATGATTAAAAACATTGTCAAATTTTTAATAATATTTAACCTTTCTCGGTTATGGACAATGCCGATATTTTTGAAATATTGAAATATCATTGAAATGTTTTAACTTTTTAAATGTCTTAAATGATACAAAATTACTATAAATAGAAAAAAATATAAGTAGAATGATATTTTAAATATGAAAATATTCTTTATAAATTCATTTGATTTAAAACATTATTTTAATAGAAAAATGAGTGGATTAAACAGTATTTTTTAATAATAATAATTTTATTATAAAATTATGAATATTTGTTTAAAATATTTTTTTTCAAATTTTAAAATCAATTAGGGTAATGATTAAAAAAATAAATATTTAAAACATAAAAAATTGAATATTAAATCTAACGTATTTTCTAAAATGCCAAAAATAAATTATAAAATGTTTTACTAAAAAAACGCAAAATTAAATAACAGCATATAATATTTCATTTGAAAAACAAAAATTTAAAAACAGTATAAAAGTATTAAAATAAACAAATTTAAAAAAATTAATATTTTCATCAATAACTAAATATACATAAATTATTAATTTTCTTAAATATAATTTTCAAATTAAAAATTATGGGAAAATAAAGATCTGAGGATTGATTACAAATTTAGGAAATATTTGGAAATTTTGTTTGAAAATTGATATCAATAAATATCATATATTGAGTTAAAATGATTTCTGAAATTGATGTGACAAATATTTCTCAGTTATAAAATTATTATTCCTTATATGGAATGAATTCTAAAAAAATATTATAATACGGATACGAGAATGGAAAATGGGTTAGATAATGTGTGATACAGTAGGACTCCAGTTTTAGGGAAGCAATTCACAAAAAGCCCTCCAAAAACAGGTTCTTTTTAATTATCAAGACTTTTATAGCACATAGAAAAATACAGAAAATAAAAATTAACTATAAGAATTAAGCTTATGATAATATAATGACGACTCATCACAATTAAAAATATTTTTGGTGCGTATTTTAAAAAATTATTCAATACCTTTTACAAAAAAATTATGCGGACTTTATATAATCAGATTTTTGTTCTCCACTTAATTTTACCAATTTCATATTGTTTCTGGTTTTTAAAATTTCTCAATCATCCATTTGAAGCAGCAAATCTTTTAAAATTATCCTTTAAATTTATCTGTCGCTATTTTTAAAGCACAATTTTTTCAGTTATTTCTTTTACCGGTTTGTTGGATTTTCTCAATTTCCTATAAATCTCAAAAACGTTTTCATCAATTTTTTTTATAAATTTCTGATTTATGTGGAATTTCTTTAATATTTTTTTCTGATTGTGGGTAATCTTGAGAAACATCAACATGAAGAAAGACTTTTTTTCTACAATTACAGTGATAAAATTCGCACTGTTTTTAATTTTTTTTGAATTCGAGTTACTTCATGTCTTTCAATTTTTGAGGACAAATAATTTTCGATGTCATTTTTACTCTTGATATTGTTAATTTGCTATTGAAAAATTATTCTACCAATTTCCGTTCTGCATTGCGTTTTTTTCTTTAACATTTTTGCTATTTCCATCTTTTCTTCAAGTGATAATTTTTTCAACAAATAATAACGAATAAAAAAATAAACAACATTATGATATTAAAAAAAATTATTCCTTTGTATTTGGGATTACTGAACTAATTTCAACACAGGAACTTAAAATTCCCCTAACCCTTTGTTGTAATTTTGTTGAAAATAATCTTTTGTTTAAATTTAATTAATTCTGCATTATTTTCTGAAAATTTTTTAACGCTTTCATCAATTTCTTTATAAATTTCTTATTTATGGGAAATTTCTTTAATATTTTTTTTTTATTGTCGTAATCTTGAGAAACATAAACACGGAGAAATGTATTTATTCTATGCCTTTGTTATTTTTGATACTGTTAATTTGTTAGTGAAAATTCTTCTACCAATTTCCCTTCTGTTTTGCGTTTTTTTTCTTTATCATTTTTGCTTTTTCCATCTTTTCTTCAAGTGATATTTTTTTCAAAAAATAATAACGAACAAAAAAAAACAACATTATGATATTCAAAAATTGTTCCTTTGTCTTTGGGATTACTGAACTAATTTCAACACATGAACTTAAAATTCCCCTAACCCTTTGTTGTAATTAAGGTATTTGTTGAAAATAATGTTTTGTTTAAATTAGTTCCTTTGTTGAAATTAATTCTACATTTTTTTCTGAAAATTTTTTAACGCTTTCATCAATTTCTTATTTATGGGAAATTTCTTTAATTTTATTTCTGATTGTCGTAATCTTGAGAAACATAAACACGGAGAAAGGCCATTTTTCTATGTCTTTGTTATTCTCGATATTGTTCCTTCGTCAGTGAAAAATTCTTCTACAAATTGCAGTTCTATTTTGTTTTTTTTTCTTTAAGCATTTTTGATAATTTTTTTCACCAAATATTAACGGATAAAAAATTTTTGAATTAAAAAACAAACAACATTATAATACAAAGTAAAAATATTTTTTCTTAAAAATTTTTAACGTTAAAATATTAAAAAAAGAAATAAAATAAAAGACATTTGGTAATTGAAAATTTTGCCCTACAATTTCGGTTGCCCGATCATCGGATTTTGTCCCAAAACTGGAGTCCTATTGTAGTTGCGTTTATCATGTGTGAATTGGGGCAGGAATTATTTCAAGTCTTTTTATTTCATTGGCCGGTGGTTTCAGTGGTCAAATTTTTCATTTGTTTTACTCCTAAATGACCAAAAAGTCAAGTCAAGTTCAAGCGACTGTATCGTGTGTTCCAGTGGTCACGCATCGATTTTTATGTTCACTTTTCTATTTATAAATGTGATTTAGTCACTGTTAAAGAGTGTCATATAATTGTAAAATATAATTTCATTGGTTCAAAAACGCTAATTTCCCCTTTGTGTTTTACTCTTAAACGATCGCAAATTCGAGTGAAGACACAGTGAATGAATTATTTTAATAAAATAATTATCATAAATCAATAAAATACAACAAATAATCGCAAAAACAGGCACAAATACCCAAGCACAACAAACACCACTCACCCGAACACAGTGATCCAATTATCGAATTCCGTATCGTCGATTTGAGTGCCACTTTTATTGATAAATCGATTGTACATGTCGCTTTCTTTGATGCTCATGTTGAGACCGCTCTTGGCTCCGAACGACGATTCGTACGGCTTCGTAATTCGATTCGATTGGTTCACATTTCCATTTTGATAAATCGATGAATCGTTTGTGAACGCGAAACTTTTCAATTGAGATGTTTTCGGCGATCGACTTCGTAAACTGGTGATCGGAGGACCGTTGCGACGAGTGTTGTCGTGGAATGAGGCGCGCGATTTGAGACCGGTCGCCGGTTTCGTTTGTTTCGATTCGAATGGCGAAAAAACATTGGTCGTATTTTGGGGAATTTTCGATTGGTTCATGTAGAACGAGTCGCTGGGATTAGTGGCACCCGTGAAGAAACTGGGCATGAAATTCGATTGGGGTGACACGCTAACGTCCATGGAATTATCGTTCAAGGGAATATTGTAACTTTTGCGCATTTTTTATGAACGCGGTAAATTCAGTAAATGTGAATATATAAACAAACATTATTATTTTTTTTCTAATTTAGTTTTTTTTTGTTTAGAAATATTATTTGTAATATTTTTTTGGAATGACTCAAGATTAATTTAGTTTTAGTATTTTTGTTATATTTGTTTTTAGGTTTGTCATTTTCGAAAAATTCATTTTTACTTTTTAAATAAAAATAAAGTTTGAAAATAGCTTTGTCAGTCAAAAATTTTCACCATTAAGTGAATGGTTTTTACTGTTCTTTTATTAGCTCACTTTCGGTATATATTTCAAAAAAATATTCTTATTTATAAATTAATTTTAAAAAAATTATAATTTGTAGTATTTTTACATTTTTTACATATAACTTTACGAATTTTCTATATTTTTTCTTAATATATAAATTTTTAAGATTCTTTATTTAATTCTTTTAATTTTATCTTTGTCATGAGGAATTTTCAAATAAAATAATAATTATCTGGGCATTCTACTTTTTTATAATTTTTCGTATTAAAAACAAATTTTAATAGTTAAAGACCCATAAAAGATATTGCATAGGCCAGGGTATCCAACTTTGTACATAAATATTTCTTCAAACATTTCAAACAGTTCAAGATTATACAGTGGTTCCACGGTTGCATTACACCACAATTCATTTTCCAATCTTCTTCTTAACCGGTTGGTTATTTTGTCTTTCATAACCGATTCGATTATACAACATATTTGAGTTATGGACCTGAAATATAGATTTTTATTTGATTAAATTGTTTCTAATTTGGTAATCGATGTTAGAGGGATTTTTATGCACATAAAACATAGTTTTTAAAAACTATTTATATTTACTACTGTTACGACTGATAGGAGAGAGAGACCTGAAAGAAACCCTCTTTATGTCAATGTCCCGCACGCCCGAAACCATTAGTGAGAATTTTTGGGGACTATTCCGTTATTTGTATATCGGTTCTGAGTGCGCTGGGCAAGAAAGGGATTCCCCGGGTTCCGTCCGTGCCCTTTCCGCTCGAGTCCGACCGTTGGGGGCTTCTTGGGACCTTTTAAAAAAATTAGAAAAAATTAACAAAATCTTAATTAATCAATTAAAAATTACCGCGACGAATCCGAATGTATTATTCAGTCGCATGATTTCCGAACGCGTTTCCAAATAAACAGGCGAACTTGCATTCGCGAACATCAAACGCGAACAACAGCGGGCAGGATGTCATCTGTAGATAGACAGTCAGAGTGAATATGATTAATGATAAATAATTACCCCAGATAACAGTCACTCCACAATAGAATGCATTCGAGAAATGAAGACTGAAAAAACCCCTGCAATGCATTATGTCTTGGAATGACAGATAAACAGACCGGGCAATCTCACCATAATCATCAATCGACAGCTGAATTGGTATCGTAATTATAAGCCTGTGACGACATCCGCGAATCTAATTAAACAAGTATTAGCGACAAGACGTCGTGACTTTCCTTCTTTCTGACCTGTCGGAGAATAAAGATCCGACGTCTGTCAAATTCTCTGCAGATTTTATAACGAAAAATAAACAAAGATTATTGAATAACCGAATATACCTTCTTCTCATCCTGCTATTAAGCAGGACACAGCAGAATACAACATCTCACCCGTTAAAGCAACATCATAGACCGATAAACAATTAACTATATGCGGACTCGATTGCACTGAGTGTCCAATGCATGCCGATAACTATAAATATCAGCGTGTTGCATTCCAAAGTGACACACAAAAACACAGCGCAAAATTTTAGAGATAATTTCGAAGACACTGCTTATTTGATTTGTTTCATTACGCTCGATCTATTGTAACTATTGTTTTCCGAGTAATAATCTATACGATTACCATTGTATCCATCCAGTTGATATTGTTTTGTGAACCCATTTATCATTGTCTTATTGGTTAATTTAGAAGAACCCGGAACGAGGTAAACCTTCCCTTTTATTTTCTTTTAAGGTGTGTCCACTAAAAAAGTGCACAAGTTTTAAAACCATCATAACTTTTTAATGTAATATTATTTAATTTCGTAAATTTGGAATTTAAATATTTGTTTCAATAGGTTAGAAATAGTAAAGGAGGTATTTAAAATTTTTGGTTTAATATGTTTTATTTTAGAGACAATTATAATGATTTCAAAACGACATGAAGATATAATCAATTTTTTTCAAAACGCACAGTAAAAGTGAGACTGTGACAAAGTTTACTGGTATTCATTTTTCCAGAAGAGGTATATATGCAATAATACAACGCTATGAGAAGACCGGCAGCATTGAAAGAAAAGTAGGAAGCGGAAGGAAACCTGTTAAAATGATGTCAGACAAAAGGAAGAGACTTCTGCAACGTGCAACTTTGACTGTTGGACAAAGTGTGAGAAAGTTAGGAAGAGAAATGAATGTTTCAAAGTCTTACGTGCATAAGATACTCAAGACTAATAACATAGTGAAACATAGCCCAATTGAAAAGTTTTGGGCTCATTTAAAGGAGAAGGTATATGAAAAGGGTTGGACTGCCGATTCTGAAGGCCAGTTGATTCGCAGAATCAAAAATAAAGCAAAGCAGTTTAACAATTTATATTTTAGGACATTATTTGCAAATTTTAGACAAAGAATAATGCTTTCTAACTCTTATGGCCTTAATAGTTTGATATAATAAAATAGTTATTGTGTTATTATGATCTAGTCTTTGTTCAGATTTCCGTCAATTTGAAAGTCTAATTAAAAAGTTATGATGGTTTTAAAACTTGTGCACTTTTTTAGTGGACACACCTTAGTTTTATTTTTTTTATTTATTTAATTTTGTTCTATTATTAATTATCATTTTTACTATTGATGATAATTTATGATAATTATTATTTATGATACTTCAATAAATGTATTCTCAACTATTTCTTCTTGATTATTATATTATGATTATTTTCTTATTATTAATATCAACATTAGTATTCAACATGACAACGAAGATGGTTGTAGGGGCGATCCGCCGTTACTGTAGTCTTTATGAGGCGAAGAGAAAGTGTAAGATAGTTAGGCGATGTCTAAAGATAGAGAAGCGGAAAGAACTCGCGTCAAATACGAGCACAGAGTTAGGGTATATCGACATTGGAGTTCCGCAGGAGGTCACTGTGTAGGGATTGGAGTGTCGTGTAAATATGTATAGATAGACATTAAATTATTAAGTAAATTAAATATAATGAAGTATGTGGAGTAGTAAGCTACTTGAGTGAATATATGAATTTTAATTATTTTCCATTGTTCATTAATTTCATTTTCGAAGTGTTTAAGTTAATTATTCTTGGTTGTTTTATTTTATTAGTTATCATTAATTAGATTATTAATCATTATTTATTGATTCTTTCCTTTCTTTTCATCGGAGTGTTTATTATTAACTGCTTATTATTATTTATTCCTATGTATAAATTACGTTATTGATCATTAATTGATATTTACTGACTGATTAAGTTCTTTATTAATTTCATTTCATCCAAATAAATCATAGAAAAATCCTATAATTTTTCTGGCAAAATTTTCCTCAAATTTATTGTAAATAAATCTGTCAATATTGCTCGTTAACTGTTTATAAAATCCTTGTATTAATGTTCGAGAATGCACCGGTCTTATTGGTCACATGATAAACTTGGAGTTCGAGCCACCAGGAAAAGTTCATAACTGTCTATTGAGAATAACGTTCTTTCGTCGTTCGTGTAAATCTGAGTGATTTCATCATAGTTTCTTTCCCCATTTGTGTTGCCGGTATCCACTAGAATCCTTCGATGAGCAGTCTTTTTGATTTTCCTATCTGGTTGCAAACACTTCCTCAGAGGAATAAAATCGGATGTTAACAAAATAATTTCCGTTAAGAATTAACTCCTATTCCTCGTTATTTAGTATTTATTTTTGTATTTTACAAAACGAATTCTAAGACATCTCCATCTGTTCTAATACTCTGAAATAGAAAATGGAACGTAAAATCATAAATTTAAAAATCGAAGCTGAAGGATCCATGCAATAGAACGTAATAGAAAGAAAGGCTAGAATCGAAAATCACAGAAAGGTATAATAATGTCAGTACAATATTATAATATAATCGGCCCAGAGAGTGTCTGAGAGTTTCGGGAATTGACAATCTACGTATTAACGATGACGTTGTAAAGAGAATTAAAATCAAAAGATTGTTTTATTCGAATGAGAATTATCGACAGAGGCGGAGGAAGGTTTATTTAAAAATTGTGAGAAGTATTAAAATGAGCATTAAAGCGAGATAGTTGAATTGGTGAGAGTTACAGCAATAAAGTCTCAGAGGATCACAGACGTATCGTCAGAACTAAGGAACTTCAATGATTAAACTTGACGTTAGGAAATAGTAAAGAGAGGTAATACTTCCGAGGAAAATTCTGAGTTATATTTGGTAATTTGAAAAAATAAATTTAATAAAATACAAGTCGTAAAGTCAAAACTAAAACACGTCATCGAATATAAAATATCTTGTAGCAACATAATTAAATTGAGATTCGTAATAAATATAAATTCTAAACAGTGATTGAAAGAGCGAGGAACCTTTTGAAGATGACGCAGGCTGACCGCAGCATGCAAGGGGCACACGGGCAGGCCGACGTTTATTTTCCTGGGGCTCTCTTCGTTCCATATAATCTAAAATGATAATTCACGAATGCAATTTAAACAACAGAATGAAATGATGTCTACCCCTCAGAAGCTGAACTACCAGTCGGTACTGGTAGAGAACCTGAAGGCGTTCCGAAGCACACACAACTTATTGATGTGCGCGGAGGAGACGCGTCTGTTCCCGTAATTGTTGTTGAGTTATTGAGAGGAGTCTAGAATAAGTATGAGTTGCCTTTTAACTTAAAAGCGGATGGGGCTCAGAACTTGCAAAAATGATGTCGAGAGGAGGGAACACGACACTACTATTTGTTGATAAAAACGTCATTAAAACTAATTTATTAGAAGAAATAATATCAAATTAACCTTAATCTTGTAATTTAAAAAAATCATAACTCTATGCATATTCCTTTTAATAATTCATTTACTAATTTAGACTTTAGCAAGAAAAACAAACTTTAAGCTGAACTCAGTATCAGTAAATTACTTGCCATGATATTCTTATCAGTGAAAATTTTTAACTGTTTTTATTGATTATGAGTCACTCAGACTACTCGCGTCAGTTAAGACTATTCGGACATAAAGAATAAGAAAGAATCAAATAGTATTTGTTTAAATTGTTACATAATAGTTGTTTTCAAATTTCGCGAATTCATTCTTTTTTTGGCTTCTATCTTTAATGACTTGTATTGTGCATCACATGCAGTATATTAAACTATTTTATAAAATGTTAGTGCAAATAAAGAAATGACAAAAATCATCAAATTTACGCTAAAAATCTTACCATGGAAACAAAACAACGAAAATCTTACACATGGATCATGAGAAATAGACATTTTAATATTATAATCGATATTCTTTAAATATGGGAGATCAATTAAGGTTCGATTAATGAAAACTATTTTACTATAAAAATATTAAAAAAAATTAAAACTCATTTTTAAAAAAATATTTTTTGTTTCTATAAAATTACTTATTTTGAATTTCAGCTTGTTCCAAAATAAATTAAATATCCCTTTATATTTGCTTTACTTCATCAATAGAAATTAAACAATATTTGTTCCACATAAGTCACTACCAAAACTATAAATTTATTCAGACAATCGTTATTTATTACCACGTTTTACTTAACTTGCTTTGGGTTCTGTCTGTCTTTCTGTTTGTTTGGGATGTTTCACTTTTCACACGCTTTTTTAGACCACTTCCACTCATCCGATCGTTCTGAAATTTTTTATGTAGGCTTCTTCTGTCTGACATTTTGAGATTTTAGCATCTCTGCATCTCAAAAATGCTCTAATAAATTCAAATTAATTAATTTGAATTTTATATGGACTAAATTAAAATATAAAATTTATAAATTATAAAATTAAATCTTGGTATACTACTTATAATAATAAGTAGTATAATAAAACTACTAAAAAATAAGAAAATAATAATAAATAAAAGTTTTAAAAACCACGTTTTCATATGTAATAAAAAGAGGAAAATAAATTTTTTCTAGACATGTGAGAAATTTTATACCTAACCAAAAACGTGGGGCATAGAAATAATCGATTGTTACTAAAAAGCAGTAAAGAGGAAATAGCAGTTACTAATAGCAGTAATACAGAAATCCGCCCCACGTTTTGGGGTTAGGTATAAAATTTCTCACATGTCTAGAAAAAAATTATTTTCCTCTTTTTAGTCCATATGAAAACGTGGTTTTTAAAACTTTTTTATTTATTATTATTTAAAATACATTCGACTTTCGATTTTGGTGCACATTTGGTAGTTGTGCAGCTTGATTTTTGAGGCAAACTTGAGTTTCGGTGTGCTTGAAACCGCTATTTGAAAATAATCTATTCATTTAATTTTTATGGTATTATTTACGGGGCTGTTTTATCCATTAGGCACAGTAGGCACAGTGCCTAGGGCCTACGAACATATAACCTGATTTAAGGGCCTACGAAAATCAGAAAATTATATAATATTTGAATTTTTTTTTGATTTATCAGAAAAAAATGAAAAATGAAAATTGAAAATATATATTTAATAAAATTTTGAAATGGATACGTTTAAGTTATGCTGTGCAGCCTATGCTAAATTAGGTTAACTTTGCGGCTTTTTGCATTAGCAAAATCAAATATTACGTCCTCAAATGCCATTTCCCGCATTAAATCACTTTCAATTGAAAGAAGTGCAAGGGAAGATAATCGTTGTTGTCCGATCGTTGACCGCAGATATTTTTTTATAAGTTTGAGTTTCGAAAAAGAACGTTCACCTTCACAACTTGTTCCAAACATGGAGAGATACATTAGAAAAAACAATATTTACATTTGGAAAACTTGTCACCTGTTTATCCTTTATCTGTGCCCTTAGCATTTCAACAACAGTTTTTTTGTCAGCATACATCTGTGAGATTAAAAGAAACTCATCTGTCTCTTTCAGATCTGATGAATATATCTCAATTAATGCTTTGGCTTTAGAAATTATTTCATCACTTGACAAAGATCTGTCAAGTAGAAAATTGAACCTTTCATATAGTGTTGCGTAGGCTGCTCGCCGTTTTCCCATCTCAGCAATAAGTCGGTCTATGATCACGTAGAAAGTCTGGGTACGGAATTTGTCACTAGCACTCATATTTAAACTAGGACCAGTATTATCCACTACTTCATCATCAAATCGTTTGCGTAATCTTTTACGTTGTGTACATTCTTTGTAATCAGATTGTGTTAGATTTTTTGCCATACCTTCAAATATTTTAAATTTATTGCGTGTATCATGAAAGTGATTAATGAGAGTGTCATATAATTTGATAGTAGAGAGCCTTATTGATAATATCAATTTTTTGAAGTAAATCTTTCCAGATTACATACATTAATGCTGTCTCAAAATGGTCTAAGTGTTTAATTAATGATTTTGCTTCATGAACAGCTGCCGGTGGTTGACGTTCCTTTTCAGCAATGTCAGACAATGCTTGACGAATTTCATTATCATAAAAAGCTCTGGTAGCATCACTCCGTGCAGACCATATTGTTTCTGATAGACCTTGTAGCACAAATGAGTTATCCTTCATGGCTTCTTTAAATTTTGACCATCTCTGTGGTAAAGCTGATAAAAATGTGTATACTGACTGAACAATACCAAAATAGCTGACTACTGATGAGCAGCACTCTGCAGTAGATGACCCAACCAAGTTTAGGCTGTTGACAGCGCATGGTACCCATTCTACTAAATTGTTAATCTCTCTAAATTTTGCCTGCATCCCAGAATAAATGCCACTCATATTGCTGGCATTATCGTATGATTGTGACCTGCAATTTGTAATATCTATACCATGAAATTTAAGAGCACTCACAACTAGATCGAATAGGTATTTGTCATCATTATGTTCAATTGGAATAAATTGAAGAAACCGCTCTACGACATTTCCATTGTTGAGAACATAACGAATGACCAGTGTAAGTTGATCCACATCACTAATGTCAGTAGTTGAATCAATACTTATTCCGTAGTACTTAGCATATTTGACTTCAGAAATTATCTGTCTTAATACGTTGGACCCAAATAAATCAATGAATTCATCACATATACTTTAAGAAAGATATGATACATTTCCCTTTCCTGGATTTCCGTATCTCCAAATGTGCTCCATTAGAAATGGATCAAATTCAGCTAGAAGGTCAATACAACCAAGATAGTTGCCATTGCAAGAATTGCTATGCAACTGATTATCGCCACGAAAAGCTAATCCTTTTTCAGCAAGAAATTTGATCACTGCAATGATTCTCTTCAGGACTTTAGTCCAGTATTTGCACAATTTTGCCTTCTCCTTTTGGAGTTCTGAATCAATTTTGGTGTTCTTCTGGTTTTGTAACATCATTGACAAAGCAGCAATATGGTTTTTTGACTTCTCATGTGATGTAATCCTTGCAATGACATTTTTCCAGTCATCGAAACCAGTTGTAAACTGATTATAACATTCATTGGTACTGCCAGCATTTGAACCAAATAGTTTGCACACATAACAAAACACTTTACCAGTTGAATGAGAATAAATAAACCAAACTCTCCTGATAATTTCTCACTTTGTCAATTTTCTAATAAAATATTCTTTGCGTGCATATCTTGTCCGCAAATTGTCTGTCTTTTAATTGAAAATCTGATTCTAAATTTTGAGACGGGATATTTTCTGCATAAAAAGCTATGAAATCTGCAGTTATCTTCCATTCAGCTGGATCATTAGATTCATTATTAAGCTTCAAATTGATATCTTTTTCTTCTACAACTGTATCTATTAGTTCAGGATCAGACTGACTAGCAGTAGTCTGACATACCGCTTTTTTGTGGCACTTGCTTCACTTTGTCTATCAGTTTCTGTCAGCAAGATTTCTGAAATTAATATATTGGTTGTGTCAAATTCAATCGTTGTGACAGAGGAAGTGAGTAAAGTCGATGAACTTTGTGAAGTGTCATTAACGTGATTAATGTAATTTGTATCTTTCTTCATAAATTTGAGCACGTAACCCTTCATCTTTTTTAATGCCTCATCTTTCTCATCTTTTCTCTTTCGTTTCTCATATCCAGACTCGTGTTTTCTCTGGTATCCATCAGACATGGCATTGATTTTTTAATTGATTAATTAATTTAAAAACTATTGTTAAAGCCGTGAGTTATTAAAAATAATATTATTAAGTTATTCAATAAATGTTTATTTTTAATTTTTAAAATTTTCTTTTAAGACGAAAATTCTTAAAACCGGATATAATAAAATTATCAATAAGTATCAAAAAAGAAAATTGAGATTAAAAATAAGAATCATGAATAAACATGACGTCATTTTCACGTCAGAAATCAATGTGAATAATTAATTTTTATCTTTAGCGACTTTTAAAATTAGCCTAACTTTAATTGTAGAATTGACGTCCGGTTGGTTACCATTGATTTTGCCGGGGCCTACGAATGCAAGAGTGCATAGGGCCTACGATGACCTTAAAAAGGCCCTGATTATTTACCGTCATCCTGTAATATTATAAATAAATTCAATAAGTTTTCTATTATACCATTATTTCAATACAAAATTTAATCTTTTTAACTAAATTTTTATATTTAGGATTTCGTTTTGTCTGGCACTTTTCGTTGTATATCTAAAATTTAGTACAATCATTTTTTAATCACTCCTTAATTAACAAAATTATTTCTTTAATCATATGCATAAATTAGGAAATATTTCAATAAGAAATATTGGTCATGATTTGATTCTTTATAATTATGATTTTATATGTTTTCATTAATTTAAAAACAAAATAATTAAATTTCTAGAACCATATGTCTAACCAATTACAGTTTCAAGACAAACTTGAAGTGGTCAATAAATCAAGTGAGGGTAAATCAGAAAGAAAATTAGCGAGTACGTTTAATACAAGTAAAGGAACAATATCGAGAATTAAAAAAGATTTGAACAAATATGCTACAGATATTTGTCTAATAATAGTAATGCTAAAAAGGAAACATAAATGAAAACAATGAGCAAAACAAAAATCAACTCATTGATCAGAAAACAATGGAAGTGTTTTCGATTTTAAGGGAAAAACATTCTTGTAAATAGGAAAATATTAAAATGTTTTGCAATGCGAGTGGGAAAGAGTTTTGGATATAATAATTTCAAAGATTCTGATGGTTGGCTCACGAATTTCAAGAAAACACATGGTTTGAAATTCAAACAATTGACAGGTGAAGAAAAATCTGCAGATAAAATGGCAGCTGAAACATTTCTCGATAATACAAAGCAAAAGATTTTTCGACGTTTTAAATTATGATGATACCTCCTTATATTTTAAGGCATTTTTTAAGAAAAGTTTTGTGGATAGCAAAATAAAGACGTCAAACAAAATAAGGAAATGGTAGCCATAATGCTTTGTTGTAGTATGACAGGTGAGAAGTTGCCACCAATTATAATAGAAAAGAGTAAGAATTCATGGACTTTTATTAGGTGTACAAGTATGAAATGCGGATTTCAGAAAACGGATTGTGTACAATGCAAAAAGTAGGTCAATGGTTAGGCAATGATGTCATAATATTGAGTAATTATGTAGTGTCTCA
>MQRK01166198.1:0-32936 GCA_001938485.1 Girardia tigrina | reverse complement strand
ATTCAGAAATCCGCCCCACGTTTTTGGTTAGGTATAAAATTTCTCACATGTCTAGAAAAAAATTATTTTCCTCTTTTTAGTCCATATGAAAACGTGGTTTTTAAAACTTTTTTATTTGTTATTTTTTTAGAATATTTACGGTGCTAAATTAATAATGGAAAAAATTATAATTCGAGCAACTTTCTTTTACGAATTTAAACTGGGTCGTAAAGCAGTAGAAACGGCTCGCAATATCAATAAAGCGTTTGGCAAGGGAACAGCTTCTGAGCGCACAGTGCAACGATGGTTCCGAAAATTTTTTGATGGAGTAGAAAACCTTGAAGATGAAGAAGGTCGTGGTCATCCAGTTGCTGTGAACAACGACAATTTGAGGGCAAAGGTGGAAACAGGTCCCCGTACAACAATCAGAGAACTTGCAGATGGGTTGGGTATTAGTCATTCAACAGTCCTGGATCATTTAAAACAACTTGGAAAAATCAAGAAACTTGATAAATGAGTTCCACATGATTTGAATGAAAATCAAAAGAACCGACGCTATGAAATTTGTTTTACCAATCATCTTCGCAATAAAAACGATCCATTTCTTGATCGTATTGTGACCTGTGATGAGAAATGGATCCTGTATGATAACCGACGTCGATCTGTACAGTGGTTGGACAAAGATGAAGTACCGAAACACTTTCCAAAACTGAAACTAACACCCCGTAAGGTTATGGTGACAGTTTGGTGGTGTGATTCTGGAATCATCCACTATAGTTTCTTGAATCCAGGTGAAACAATCACAGCGGAGAGGTACTGTCATGAAATTGATGAAATGCATAAGAAATTGAAAACCCTTTGTCCGGGATTAATCAATCGAAAAAGTCCCATCCTTCTTCATGATAACGCTAGACCTCGTATTTCAAAAGTGACTCTTCAAAAGCTTAATGAGTTGGGCTATGAAACCCTGCTTCATCCACCATATTCACCAGACCTCTCGCCAACGGACTTCTACTTTTTCAGGAATTTGTACAACTTCCTACGTGAAAAAAATTTCAAAAAACAAAATGATGCTCAAAATGCCTTCCAAGAATTCGTCGCTTCGAGAACCATGCTGATGGAATAAAACAACTTGTTTCTCGTTGACAAAAATGTATTGATGCCAACGGTTAATACTTTGATTAATAAACTTTTGTTTCTGTGAATTTGCACGTCTTTGAAGTTTGTGTCCCAAAACCGCCATTATTTTTCGACCAACCTAATAGAATATATTCACATGCAAGTTGTATGCAACAACAATATCACGATGTATTTTAAAAATAAAAATAGGCAAAACAATATCCATTTTTTATTTTTTCAATACGGACCGTGTAAGTAGCTATTATACCACTTTCATTATCACTAGAATCAAGACTCATAATTTAACTAAAAAAATTTATTAATGACAACAATTCACATATTCAAACAATTTTTTTGTAAATTCAATTATTTTGCCAAAATCAATCTATTAAATTTTTCTTCCCCTTCAATTTGTAAAATTTAATAAATTTCAAAACTTTTAATTAATGCAATTAATTTTTATCCTAAAATTTTATAGTAAAACTAATTAATTTAAATTTACCACAAGTCTTTTATTTAAAAAAAATATTTCTTGAAATATTGAAATATCCGTTATTATTGATTTTAAAATTCTTATATCAAAACTTTTATTAAAATTTATTAATTGTTATAACTGTAAACATTTTTAATTTTTAAATAAGTATTTAATTTTTGATAGTTTTTTTTATAATATGATTTTTAGTTTTAAAACATTTGTATTAATTTACTTTTTTTAAAACTTTCAAATTAAAAAATAATAAACTATTTTTGCAAAATACAAATCAAAAATTAACTCCACATAGAAACGAAAAATATCAGTCTTCGAAATTCGACTCTTCAATGATAAAGTTTACCTCTCTCAAAGAACATGATAAAAGAACTGTTTAAAATGTCTTAAATAGTCAAACAACCCATAAACATATAATATAAAGATTTCGTATCAGCGTAATATTTATTAGGAGTTTCAGGTTTTATTATATTAGCGTATATAACAATCATATGCAAATCTTAATATTAAATATTATAGACTCAGTATTATATAAACAAATTTGGAGAGAGTTTCATTGACTGCGTGTTTAAGATGATTGTTTAAGATGACTGTCAGTTAGACTGAAGTACAAAATTTTATAATAACCATCTGTAATTAGAAGAATAATATTGGAATAATAATTTACACAATTTGATACATCATTTAAACACTCTTAATTGAGCTATAGAGTATTTAAATAATTGTTGAATTTAAAACAAACTTGGAGCTTTTATGAGCCCATTTTAATATCTGACTTTTCATTTAAATATAAAAATAAAATAATTATAGTGCAATTAGAAAATTTTATTGCACAAACTAAGTGAAAAAAATCAAAGATTCTGTTTCCCTTCACATGTTCTAGATATGCTCCACTATAAGTAGAAGACTTTAGGTTATAGATGAACACAATCATCCTTAATATTGTAACAGTTGTGAATGATATTTTCTAAAGCATGGATTTTAGGATGGTAGATAGTTACAAAGATAACAAAGTTCCTGGGTCGGCAAACAAACGATTATGTCTATTAATTAACTTTATTGAAAGTGTTCTATGAGTAAATAAAAGAGTTTACATGTTTTGTAAATAGCCGAAAAATATTATTTATGTACACAAAATAATAAATATAATCAAGTTTTATTTAACTTAATTAATATGGTAAAATGATCTGCACATGTGAAGAACTGTAAAATATAAATATATAATAATATTGCGTCTATAATTAAAAGAAAAAAATAAAATATAAAAAGAAATAATTGAAAAACATGTTTATTTTTAGTTAATATTTTTCTGATAATTCTTTAATTAATATTTTATACCAAAAATTACAAAAATCAATATAAAATTAATGTAATTAAAAAAATAAAATCTTGTTTCAATTGGAGACATACGTCTCATTTTCACAATGGAAATAATATAATTTTAATCAAAATTGGGAGTAGGAAATTAAATTTTTATAGTATTTTTCAATAGATTTCATAGGACAATTATAAATTCATTATATGCAATAAGATTGAAGAAAAGCTTGAACCAAATAAATAAAAAATTCTTACAATCTGGAATGTAACCGATACTAAGAGGAGTTCGCTTGAGCAGAAGACTAAATCAAAGGAGAAAATCACACAAAATCCCATATCTATTAATATTACCTAGCAACTTTAATAGAAGCGGGTTTATAGACACTTAAATGACTCAAAAGCTTCGTCATCGTTTTACCGGTATCGACGATGTCCTCGACAATCAAGACATTCTAAACGAAAACCCTAATTAAAAATCTGAAATGATAAATGTAAAACTTTTCCGGTGAGATTGTGCAAGTTATCGATTCCGGATATAGTTACCGTCCCAGTTGAGGTATCATCCTATTAGACGAAGGAAATTATTATGTTTTATACAGCCACTTTACAGATATATGCATATTAAACTAGCAATTGGTACTTACATTAATACATACTAAACATATAATAATTCCATCACATAATATATATAATAAATTTCATTAGGAAAATAAAAAATAGATCAAAAATATTAAAAAAAATATATTATGTCGGTCCAATTAATTGAACCAATCATATGAATATGTACTTTGTGTCTCAAATACTATATGAGTCATCCAAGTCTTTACAACACTCATGTATGGACACTGACATGCATGCAGATAACCATTTAGGTATTATCATCTCAATTGTTGGACTTTGTCCCCTTTCATTCAAGCAATTTTTGTTGTACATCACTGAACAATGCTCTAAATCTTCATACAAAGCAAGACACATCGAAAGATTGCTGTAAATGTAGGTGTAAATCGATCAATAGTTACACGTATTATCGGACTCTACCAAGGCACTAATTCTATATAGACATTGCAAAAAGAGCGATGTGGCCGTAAAGAAAAGTTGACGTCACGTGAGAAGATGGTTATCATCAGAGAAAGTAAAAAGGATTTAAGAGCCCCAGACCGTAATGTTTAGGCAGAATTTGTTGATAATGCATGGATATTGTCAACCAGAACCATTTGGCTTGTCCTGTAGACAGGGAGAAGGATTGCCTACAGACCAAAAAAGGTACATTTGCACGACAAAAGCAAAGCTAAAAATCGTCTTCAATGAGCGAGACAGCATATCGGTGTCTCACAGGACTTATGGAACAAAGTGAGAAATATTAAATCATTCTCTTAAAAATATTACTGTATTATGCACTTTTTTTGTAATTTATGTACTATTGTAATTTTTTAATTAAATAGAACAAGTTTATTTAAAAAACATTTTCAAAATATTTTTATTATAAGTGAGCATCCTAAAGAAATTTGTAAAAATCTTAATCAAATAAGTGGCTAATAAATTTAGTGATTAACAATAATAATTGTGAATAATATAAGTGAATTATTTAAATTAAATATTAAAATGCATAAGTAATCTTTAGAAATAATTATTAAATAAATATATAAAATATTTCCCAACACAAATTGCTTTATATATTATTTGCATATTATAAATTAGATATTATATCGAATTCAAAGAACTTTTATAAAATAAAATATCAATTTCAATTTATAATAAGGTATATATATATATGAAATAACAAATTATGAAATATATATAATATATATTATATATATATAGCTTTAGATTATTCAAACTTAAGTTCAGTGTTTTTAAAATCAATTGTCTAATCAAGCAAAACACAAAAAAAATAATTACTTGTATAAAATTTATCTAAAATTGATGTAACAGTTGCGTTTTTAAAAATCATTCGTTATAATAAGTTAAAATTTTTTATTTTTTCATGAAAATGGAGCAAATAATTGAGAACAACAAGTATAAAAGAAGTAAGAATATTAAAAGAACATAATTTATATGCTACAGAAATAAGTAATAAGTTTACTTTAAATGAGAAAAGATCCTTAAAAACAAAAAAAGAGGTTTGAGCAAAAATTGATACACTTATATATATATATATGATTATAGTACTTCTTTCGGAACTTCATTTTCCATCATCAGCAATTATAATGAAGTGTGTAAGATAATAAAGTTTTAATTAATGGGAAATTTTATCATAAAGGATTAAATTTCTTAGTATTTTATTTTATATTAATGGAGTTTTTTATTTATTCTAATTAAAGATTTCTAGAATTGAGACAGTTTTTTTAATATTAATTAATAGGTTGTAGTGTCTTATCAATAATGATTCACAGAATGGCTTCTCGTAATGTGAATCAAAGCCTTTCTGCAAAACTGAAAACTCATACTTTAAAATATAGATTTTATTTTTACAATATAACCAATGATCAAGAACCTAACATTATCGACTTTATTGTGAATTCTCACTAATTCAAGTTTTTAGATGACGATTTGTGTCTCCAACGTACGAGTTTTTACACCAGTGACAATTGCATTTAAATATAAAATTAGCTTGCAATTCACAAACCGTTTTGGATTAATTTAAGAGGACACTTTGAACATTGGACTTCAATTGAAACTAATTTGACACTACACTAAAACCTGTTTTTATGCGATCTTTTATTTCTACATTTTTTTTGTGATTTTTATTTGTGCGATGCGTATGAGATCGCAAAAATGAAAAATCGTATAAAAACAGGTTTGAGTGTACCTATATTCTTGAAAATACTTTTCTTAAATGCTTTACATCATTCAGAATATGGTATTTTGATTATTTGTTTTATCTGATCAATGTTTTCATCCTTTAGTCCTTTCTTAAACCATTTTCGTGTACATAATTTGTCCAATGTAACTTTAACGTTGTGATATATCTGTTTATTTCTGTACATGTTGACCCTCAAGCGTCATTTAAAAATATTTAAACTATGGTCTGTGATTTGAAAATTGGAAGACAAATTCCAATATCTGTGAACTAAGATCTTTATTATACCATCTCTATATTTTTCCTCACAAAAGCTCTAAGGAGTTGTGTAGAGATGTAGGAGATAAATGGAAATCAACTTTTAACTCTTATTTTTCACAGCTTCATGTAGTTTATTGTTATCATTGTTCAAATGGCCAAGCATAAACGTTTAGTTGCACACTGATTTTGATGGGTTGATCACACTATGTTTTGTTACTGTTTTACAGCTCCACCAAACGGACAACTCACGTAATGAATACAAGTGAGGTTTTTTCAATAATTCATCCCTTTGTATTGTTTACTTCAGCCTCTTTTTTCGAACCTTACTGCATAGAAATAATTTTCCATCTTGCGTCATGATTCAAGAAAAGCTATTTTTTAAAAAATATTTACACAGAATATACCACCGACTTGATTTAATTTGATTAAGAGAAATTATTTAAGAATTCATCCGAATATGATATTGACAGATGAATAAAAGATATAGTATAATACATCTGTCGTTCAACTAAAATTAATTAAACAGATTTTACGACTTTTAACTAGTTACAGGAACGATATAATTGATACTGTGAAACAACTCTGTCTTTCTACATAAGCGGTACCGAAAATATCTTTATCTTCAAGAACGAAATGTAGCTCAAAAATCTTCATTCAATAAACTACAAATCAAAGAATCTTTATCAAAATAAGATCGCATCGGCACTCATTTGATACAAATGATTGTGTCAAATATTTACATTTTCCAATTTGTAAATAATTCATAATTAATCTATTCGATCTCTGTTTGTAAATATTACACGCAGATTTTCGCAATAATAATAATAATGACATTTTATTCGAAAAATAGAATATTCACTCAAAATTTAAATAAACAGACCCAAATTTAAGATCTAAAGTTTGCGTTAATACAATCTATAGATAATGTAATCAAATTTTCTTAACTTGTGTAATCTTGAAGTAAAGGAGATGCATTATGGAAACTATTTTATTCAAAAACTGAAAATATATTTGTAGTCAAAATATATAATATTATTTATATTTTTGAATATTTATAGTATAAATAGTTGACTGCTACAACATAAAAAACCATTGAAAAATAAGATCGGTGGACAAAACACTTATATTTGAAATGAGAAATGATGTATCGTATTTTCACGCATATAACAAGCATATTTTTTCCTCGCCAGGGGCATTTGGGGTAGGTAAAATCACACTCGTTGATTATCATCGTGTAATATTAGTTGATATCGTTTATATTATTTCTATGATACATAGCTCACTTTTATACCCTATGAGTGGCATGCGGCGTAGATAAGATCACACATGGCCCGCGGGTTATATGCGTGAAAATACGGTATATAGGGCTGGATAAACACATATGAATTCGATATTTCAGATAATTTAATTATAATACTGGGATAAAAAATGAACAACAGTGCTTTGCGCAGTTGGATTAAGGTTAGGAATTGTGATAAGAGACATAACCAGTGGAAACAAAACTGAACTCATTATTTAATAACCATAACGAAACTAGATAATTTAATGTTCGGAATTAACTGTTCATGAAAAATGAATGGTTTGAGTATTGCACTGATTCTCATCAAAAAGAATAGAAGGAGCTCGCAACTGTTCCTTAAATAATTTGTTCCGAAATTGAATAGTATGATCTTAAATTCAGACATAATATTAAGTATTGTATTGTCCATTGAATAATGGATTCTGTTTTTTTATATGGTTAAAGTGTTTGAGATCCGGGAATTTACCGAATCAGAGAATAAATTAAGAGAAATAACCAAACTTGAAGTTTGATTTGCGATACCTTAATTTAGATATGAAAATAATCATTTGGAATAAGATCTAAGGTTCTAAATCGTGAATATTAATTTGCTACTACTGTATTTATGATAACTGAAGTCACAACGCAAACAAAACTGCACTCGAACGTTACAAGACTGACAGTGAGTTGAATCTAAATTCTCAATTATTTATAAATCCAGATTGACAAATTTTACATTTTCACATTTGTAGATAAAAATAGGCTTGTCAAATAGAAGATACACAATTGCCGCTTTAAGTAATAGTACGCTTTTTGTAGTTATCGTTAAATATTAATAAAGATTCATTTATTTATGCAATAAAATATTTTTTATAATTCTTGAAATATTTTTATTCCTACCTTAAGTTTAAATTGGACGATAAAAAATCTTAATCTCTAGATCGGTGACTTGAAGAAACTTTTGGCACTAAAAGTTTCTGGATAAAATAGCTTTAGTCAAAATTAATATTAAAAAAAAAGATTAAAAAAAGAACTAAAATCTCGAAAAAAATCTATTACAACATTTGGTTATGTAATAATGAAATAAGAGATTGCGGAGATCTGATAAAAACGGTTTTGTGACAATTGATTAAGCACGATTGCGGAAAGATTATATTACATGAAAATTTAATCATTAAAAATTTATTACTTAAAAAATTCATTTAATATCATGAAAATAAACCCTAACCATAATGCTAACCCTAAACCCTCACAGATTGAAGTAAATTGATACAATATTGAGGGGGACATACTCAAGTATCTGAGGAGATTGACAAGCCTGTAGTAAATAATTTTATCAATAATTTTCAATAAATATTTAATTAATTTTTTTTATTTCTTTTGATTGGTCATCACTTCATTCAAAATCATTAATAATTTAATAATAGTTAATAAAATATTTTTTATAATCTTCACAGCGTCACATTCCTTACTAAATTGTTTATGTACGCAATTGTCTGGTCACCGATAAAAACAACTGATCAAGAAGAATTATAATTTGCCAAATAAATAAATTTATGTTGCCTAGATCTAAACTTAATTAGCTTGATTGAACATTTATTATTATTTTATGATTTACATATCTTCTTTTAATAACAATATCACACATAATATGAATTAAAAACATAATAAACCATATATCATGCTGTGGTAATCGGATAACCATAACGTAACTAACTGCAAGTTTTATATAATTTGTCAATTACCGTATATTACCGCGTATAATGCGACCCCTATAATTTTGACAAGGATATTCCGCAGAAACCTAGCGTCCACGTATAATGCGATCACTATCTTTTTTAAGCCCTTTCAAACCGTAAAAACATTCTTAACATAAAAAAATAAATCATCCAAAAAACAAATCATTTATTAATTAAATTCTCTCCGAACATTTCGACCAAAAATTCATCTGTTGCCAAATCATCTGTATATCCATCATCATCATCATCACCGTCAATGTCTTCCTGTTCTTCATTGCAACTTTCATCTTCAATCCCATCCAAAGCATTGCTGATACCACATTTCAAAAATGAATTATTTACTATGTCCGACGGAATGGACTTCCATGCTTCTTTCACCCAAGTTGTCACATGGGCAATGTCCGGCTTATGTAAATTTCCGTGTTTGGTTAAAGTTGGAGCTCCAGACGACATCCAGTCCGTCCATTTGGCGTATAGCCGGTCTTTGAATGGTTTATTAATGCAAACGTCCAATGGCTGCAGGATCGATATCAGACCGCCTGGGATAACCGCAAGATTGGTTTTTATTTCACGTGCAGTTTTCTTGCAGCTGTCACTCAGATGGGCCCGAAACGTAGTAATCCTTACTCATTAATAATAAATGATTTAGATAACTTACTCAGAATTTATTACTCACGTATAATGCGACCCTATGTTTTCATGTGGACAAAAGTGGTATAAATTTTTCGCATTATACGCGGTAATATACGGTATTTAATTTTCCCTTTTGATTCTATGCTATATTAAAAAAATTATACTCAAAAGAAAATTGCATGAATGCTTAAAGAAAGAAGATATTTACAGAATTCCTAAGAAGATCCTAAGGAGACTGCTGTAGACTGAAAAGTAATTGAGAAAAAAAGAAAATTTGAAACGACAAACTATTGTTAGATCTACACCGTTTAATGTAAGTATTGATTTGCCTTTTCATTGTGGTAATATTGTCTCTCATTATCACGCTAATAAACTTCCTCGTAACAGGATTGTGACACAGAACAAAGCACTTTAAACTTTTTAGAAAATTATTTGGTGTTTTTGAATTCAATGTTAAAAATACAGTTTTAAATTTAATTAATAATAATGCATAATTAATTAATTAATAATAATTCGATTGTAATTAAAAGTAAACGAGCAAAAACTCACCATATAACTTCTCACTTTGATAAAATCAATAGACAAAGGAATCGATTTCTCTTTGCTTCGATTATTTCTATCGATTGCTTCCGTCAGATCGGCAAAGAATTTAAATCCACCCTTCAAAACACACAAGGCCGAGATTCCATTCGTACTGAAGTCTTTGTCTGTGGCAATATCGAGCGCCAATTTCTCGATTCGGTCCTTAATCAAGCCGTGTGGAATTAACACGGACTCGAGCACGTCTTCGTAATGACTGACAATACAGAATTGAGACGAATTGTAACCTTCGATATCGTCCGATATCTGGACGAAAGAAACACAAAAAAAATAAATCCATAAATTACAATCAACATAATTCAATTACCCGAATAAAATTTGATTGATTCTCCATTTTGAAAAACAAAAATATAAAAATTACAACTGAAAAAGTTTTTCAATTTAAAAAACGTTCTTTTATAAATAAATCTAAATATTATTTCATTGATTTATTTAAACAAAACATTAATTTCACTTTCTATATAGAAAATAATTTGTAAAAAAAATTTGGATATCTTTTATCGACAAAATTAAAACTATAAACTAATGAATATTGGAAATGTTTTTTTCTCAATTTACAATGAATATTTTCCTTACTTATTTTATGATAAATAAAAACAAATGAATAAAAAACCAATTTTCTTTTTCCTATGTTAATATTAATAGTACAAAAAAACTGGAAAATCGATAATCGCTATTGATTTTATCATATTTCTTGCAAGAATTACCTTTAGAATTTGCTGATAATTTATTGGTCGAAATAAAGATACAGTCACATGAATTTGGGGATAGAAATTCAAGGTTGACATACAGTCAAACTCGATTGATGATTGGCTGTTATCTTGTTAAGGAAGCAAGGTATAGGTTTATTATAAGCAGTGTTATTTTATTTATCACAATTAATTAAATTTGAATATGTTTAATGAATAATTTATAACATTAAAACAAAAAGTCATGGAAGAAAGTCTCACTTGTATTAATGAGGATAAGGAAACCAATTCTGTAGCACATGATGGGGGCGCTGCAAGTATTCGTCGAGTGGAAAAAGAAAGACTTGTCCAACAAAGATTGATAAGCGATTGTAATTTACATTCTGTAACAGTGTTTCTTGACAAAGCTGAGGTCTGTCGAGTTATTCCCATTGATATTGACGCTGACCAAACCCTAGAGCTTCAACTTTGTCAACTATCTCCATGTATTGATAAAGATTCGATAAGGTGAGATTGAAAATATAAAATAAAATAATTATCAATAAGAACAAAATTAAAATTGTCTTCAGAATCGAAGCAAAAGGCGCTCCAATCACGATTCAGGATGTGACTTTTCGAACGAAACCTCAAGACGCCGATTGTATGATGGCTGATGTTCAAAGACAAACCGTTTTGCAATCGCAGAAAAATGACACTCGACAAAAGGAATTGCTACAAGCGAAACATTCTCGCTTCTCTAAGCAAAGAACAGTATTGGAAAATTTCGCGGACCGATTGATTAAAAGTCAAGATTCCGAAAAATTGAATAATATTACAGAAATAAATAATGAAGTTGGGAATGTGAGCATTAATATGTTTTTGTTAAAATATTGAATAAATAATAATTTTATAAACTTACAATTTTAAATATAATAGTTATTTTTGTGAGAGTAGAATTAATCAATTTCAAATGACGAGTTTTCTATTCTACAAACAAATTGTGATTCTCATAGTGAGCTACTGTTCGTTGAATTACTGCAATACATTAATAAGCATTTGGGAAGGGGTAGAGAAACGCGGCTTCGTTTATAAATATTTTATTTAATTGTCACTATATCATTGTTAATCAATAATATTTTAACTGAATAAATTATTTTTTTATTAATTCAACGAAGATTTCTATTTGTCAATAGATGATTTAAAAAACGTTTAAAGTAAATTAATTTGAAATTGATTTATCATAAATAGTGTTGATTTAGATTTGGCCCGATCTTCTGAACCTAAAAGCATAATCATTTTTCAAATGATTTTTCAAAATTGTTGGGGTTATATTATGAGTGTAAAAATAATTGATTTATTGTGTTTTTGTTTTTGCGTGCGATTTTTGAATGATCGTGTGTAGAGTTTTGTTAATTCTGTGTCGACAACTATTATACTTCTAAGTGTTTCATCTAATTCATTAATTGATTTTATATTATCTTTCTTTATGTTTGTGAATGTCTGTAGTGTATAACCTTTTAAATACAAATGCAATCTTTGTATCATCTCGCCTTCTGTCCAATTACATGCAACAGCAAGGTTTCTATAATTCTCAAAATATTTGTCCAAATGCTCTAGTTTCCCTTTGTAGGGATCTAATGGTATATAGTCGAAACTTTTACTCATTTTTTGCCCTAATGTGGTTGTATTATCTCTAGAATTGTTTTCAATGTTTCTTGATTATCCTGTTTTTTCTTATTATATGTCATATGTTTTGTGAATGTGCTTTGCACGAATATAGAAAATATGCAAAAATGATTTTATTAAATTCAATTAAAGATAATTCAATTTCAATTAAGACAATATATTTAATCAACACAATTTTCCAATGAAAATCACTGTTCTAAAATCAATAATAAAAACGAATCGCAACCAATTTCTACCAAGAAAATTGAACGTTTGAGTTTGATTTATTATACCTGAATCAAAACTTAATCTCAAGTTGTGTTCCTGAAACTTGTAAAAATTAATATGCTCGAGACCTAGCTCAACTGGGATAATTATTAAATTAATCAATAATATTTAGTTTTAATTAATATTCTCTTTTCAATTTAATTTAATTTTTTGATATCAATTTGAAAATTATTTGTTTTTGAATGACTTTAAACTTGTTACAATTCAATTTATTTTAAATGCGCGACCAAGGAATTTTTTCGTCCCGGTTCGCGACACCAAATTTGTTAAGACACTGGGTAAAAGAGAATTTACTACCTTCACCCAACTATGAATTAACAAAGAAGATTAAAAATCTTCACTTAGACTTAAATTTTTATTAAACCTGTTTAATTATTAAACTCCTTTTAATTAAACAATCAATAACAATTTATGAATTAAATAATCAAATATTAATAACACAAGACAAATTTTATAAAAACTTTATTTGCAATATATATAATAACTTCTTTACAAATTTATTTAGCAAGGAAATGAAAATAATAAAAATATCCTTTTATGTAATGTAGTTATATAGAATACTTCGGAAACACCGTTCTAAAGTATCTAATCAATTTTGTAAATAAAAATTATTATTTTAATATATTAAAGATTACAATTATAAATTTATAAAAATTAAAATAAATCAATTTAAGAAGAAAAACTTTTATAAATTACAATCGGAGAGTCTCACCGATATTATAATGTGCCAAACTCCTTCACCAAAAGGGAAACTAACTGGATCACAATAACTCCTTCAGAAATCAGGACAGGAGTTTAGTCGATTCGTCGATCGAATTTTTCTCAAAAAATAAAGCACGACTTGACGGAAATTTAGTAGCAATTTGTTGAAACGAGGCAAAGCTTGTTAGGAAAATTTATAGTAACTTCTCCAACTTCTTGAAACGAAGCAAAGCTAGCAGGAAAATTTATCGCAACTCCTGTAAGAATAAAAATTTTAACAACTTAACGTTCGATGGAGTATCCTTACCTGTAAGAATAAAAATTTTAACATTATTTGTTTCTTTTTTAATCTTTTTATATTTCTTAGTAAACGCGTGGACTGATACAAAATTGAAACGCGTGGCCTATTGTAAAATCCGGACACAAAGAAAATAAGAGCGCGTTAGACGCAAAATAATAAGAGCGCGTAGTCATCGCAAAACGTACGGCCACCGCAAGGGACGCACTATGCGTGACGAAAGTGCATAATGCGTGACAAAGTTTAAAGATATAATATGAAATAATTCATTTTTATAAATTTAAATTTACTATAAAATTTTAAATAAAATTATAAATAAATAACAGATATAAATAATAAAATTCACAAAACAAAAACACAATAAATCAATAATATTTACATTCATAATATAACCCCAACAAAATATATAATAAAAAAAAATTTTATCTACAAATATCCATTGAAAAACTTTCTTTAAATCTTGTGCTCGAATTTTCGGCCACTTCCTGATGTCGAAGCGAATTGAAATACAAGCTCTTTAAAAATTAAAAGACACAATTTTATAATAAAGTCTTTTATTGATGCAATATATTTTGACGGAATATCCATCATCATCAGGCATTTTTCGTGGCCCGACTAAAGTCCAATGGACAAATGCCATTCGGACAAAAGCCAAAAACCAGAAGCCCAACTGAAAAAATCCCCAAAGGACAAAATCACGTACAGGCAAAAACCAAAGAGAAAAAAATTCTTAATTTATAAAAGTGCAATATGACAATAATAATAAAATTTTTGTGCTAAAACAAATCATTTCTGACAAAATTCTATGAAAATAAATTACAATTACAAAAGAAGAGATTTTGCAAAGTACAAAAAAGTTAAATTTTGAATTATAAAAGTATTTTTAATATTATATGTAACCGACAATTCTGATTCTAGCTGTTAAGCTTATATATGTTTAATAAATAAATCTTATCAAACATTTCTTTTTCTTTACAGACCTCATAATTGATTAAACCTTAAAATTAATATCTCCTAGCCTAATAAGTAATAATAAGAGTGTGGTGCTCGAATAATTTTAATAAAAACTATTAATTAACACAATTTTTATAAAAATTAATTAATTATCCAATTGGCGTTTCGCATAAACACTTTCAACAAAGTTGATGAGTCACTTGATTGGATATTAGTAATTAAAGCGGTTAATCCAGCAATTAAGGTCGAATCAAGTGACTCATCAACTTGGTTGAAAGAGTTTTCCTAATGCACCGATTACATAATTAAGTACACAATCATCAATCGAACATATATAAGCTTAACAGAATTGCCTTATGATGACGGAAATTTCGTCAAAATACATTGCATCAATAAAAGACTTTATTTTAAAATGGCTTCTTTTAATTTTAAAAAGCATTTGACGTTATTTTGTAAATTTATCAGTAAATAGAAGATTATTGTCAATATCCAATAGTCATTTAAACGATTTCAATTTCAAAATTATGGGGATACGGTGATGAATGCGGAAGGCCTAATATTCCATAAAATCATCCAAAAGTCGGTGGTAAATTCTGTAATTTTTAGTAACTTTTTGAGAAATTTGCTTCAAAAGCTCCAGGAAAAAGAGTTGAATTCTAATTGGTTGGTTATGGATAATGCTAGGATTCATCATACGCGGGAGTTGTCAGAGGTTTTAGAGGGAACTGACCATACCCTGATATTTCTACTCCCCTATTCTCCAATGATGAATCCCATAGAAGAAGTCTTTAAGAAAGTCAAACTTTCGGCCCGAAACTTTTTGATACATCCATCGAATATTTTTCTTTAGTGGATGTTATTGGGGAATCTATCGCCACTGCTACACCTAAGGATTGAAGAAACTATTGCTCGAATATGTGCATGAAGTTGCCGGCTGCTGTTGCAAAAGAGCCTTTGCGATTTTAAATGTTTTATGATTTTTATGTACATTTATATTTAGTATATGTACATTTTATGTACATTTTTATGTATTAAATTGTCAAAATCGATTTTTTTGCACTTGTTGAAATTTGTTTTGAAACTTTTCATTACTAGATTTTCTATTTAGTGATGATGTTTTCTCCGGATATTTTTATATGATTATAAACATATTATAATCTGTTTATTTATAATGTGTTTTATTTTATTAATGTGTTTGGATTAACTTCATTACTATAAAAGGCTTATGATCTTTGTTTAACTTGAAATGAAAAAGGTTTAACTTGAAGATACAAACCTGTATATATATATATATATATATATATATATATATATATGTATATGAATGAAGGAAATATGATCATATAAAGGTCTCCTTAATATTCTTTTGTTCTAAGCGCCAGAGATCTCCCTCCTTTCCAACTAATTTCCAGTGGTAAGTTCATACTTTTGTTTGATGAAGAACTCGATTTCTAGTTGCTCTTTTTGCTATAAATATTATATATAAATAGTTTATCCTTTATTGATCTGTTCAGATTACAAATAGTCTTTACATCAAAAATTCTATTTTTCACAAAAAATAAAGATAATTATTCAACTTTGGTTGGGAAAGAGATTCAATTATATGTTAAGCAAGAAATGAATAATTGTAATAATTATTGTGTTCCCAATAGATAATTAAAGACATTTGTATAGGATAATCATAATTTTTGTAAATAAAAAAATGATTATACAAAAATATTTCAATAAATTTATTCCTCTTAAAACAGATTTTACATTAACTTTTTAAGTGTATTTTTATTTACCAATGGATATTTGGTTTTGAAAAACTTTTTTAAGAACTAAATCTTTAAATTGGACAAACATCAATATACAATCATTATATTTCACCTATCAAAAATTAATAAAATAATTACCTCAGAATCAATAAATCGTTTAAAATGTTTAATTTAACTAATTTTGATTTAATATTTCGTTATTTTTGATGAATTTATTTATGGATATAGCAAACTCCCAAACCAGCCGTCGACGTATTTGATCCTAAACACATGGAAACATTAAATGCATTTTTTGAAATGTATGAAAAACAAGCTGAAAAATTAGATGAACAGATTTTTTCCACAAAAGAAGACCTAAACAAAACTGAAGCGCTCCTTCAATCATATGAAAAGAAGCTAAAAGAACTGGATGATGTCAAAGATAGAATGCAAAGCAGGTTGGTTAAAGTGTCGTAGTATTTTTTAAATTATTTTTTTTTCATTCATTTAGAGAGCTTTCAGTTTTCATTGAAGGAAAACAACAAATTAAAACTGATTTATTTATTTATTATGTTGTCGATCAATGTTCATGGGTTCCCAGTTATGATATTCGAATTATTAATAATGAATCTAAAATGAAAGTAATTTAATATTTATTTTAATTGTGTATAAAACTTAAGTAATTAAAATAATATCATAAATGTTTTAAATATAAATTATTTAAATTTACATTAACCCTGCTCTGGTAATATTTTGTTATTTTGACCTTTTAGAGACTACACTCTTTGCCTTGTCAAGTCTCCTGACATCACCTGAATATACAATTGTAATGTTAGATTGCATTTCATGAACTGACTCCAGGTCATATTATACAATATTGTCTCAGTATATTGTGAGGAATATTTTAAATTGTTTGAATGTATAAATGTATGGATGCTGTATGTTGATTTAAGTATATTGAATTTAGAATGGTGATTCTCCCACCAAGATGGAAATTGGTATTTTTTTATTATGTTTAAAGTGATTGACTATTCGAACATAATTAAAATAATCATTTTATAAGTTCATATCTTTAATTTCAGAATTAAAATTAAGTTTAATAATTTTTAGTAAAATTTGAATTAAATGCATTTTTAATAATTTGATGTCATTTTTATTATTTTGGGATTTATTGAAAAATGGTAAAAATTAATATTTTTAATTAATATTTTTTAGAGGTTAAATATTTTAAAAATAATTTAGAAAAATTGTTCGAATCATCATAATTAAAAACAGAAAGCAGAAAACCAATTAGAACGATGGCAAACATTTGAAGACCTTCTGAGAGTCTTAATGACTCTAAATGTAATTGCAATAAAGATTTAAACGAGACTTGTTTAAATGTTCTTAATATATATAAAGGGGTAATTATTTCAATTGGTCAGCCTATTCAACCTATTTTATAAATAAATAAATCTTATCAAACATTTCTTTTTCTTTACAGACCTCATAATTGATTAAACCTTAAAATTAATGTCTCCTGCCCTAATAAGTAATAATAAGAGTGTGGTGCTCCAATAATTTTAATAAAAAACTATTAATTAACACAATTTTTATAAAAACTGTGTTACGATTATAAATGAAAATTGCGAATTCTAAATCGTTTGTTTTACAGTTCTAAATCGGTACAAATAAAAAGTGTAAATTATGAAATAAACGTTTTTAATAAAAAATGTTGTCTGTTATTTCTTCTCGAAACGAATGTCACTTTACGACTGACTCCAAAGTCTGTTGATTCGGATTTCGGTCAATGCTTATTTTCTTCAAATTATTTTTATTCTTTGACTCAGCGCGTTTATTAAAACCTACCGGAAACAACAAAGGAACCGGAGTATCTCAAATGCCTTAGCGGGATCATGAGAACAGGCAGACTTCCAGAAGTAGGGCCGACGATCGAGCGGGATCTTCGATAGGAAACAATCGTAAAAATTAAGTGGCCTGGAGAGGGACCGAACCCAGCGACCACCCAGACCACAAATACAAAATAAATCATAAATACAAAGAGGAAAATAGTTTTAAATAAAAGAATCATATTATGTATCAAATACCTTTTGAGAAATACTTGTGTGTGTGTGTTGTTTGATAATAATATCATTAATAATATTTTAAATATGTTGTCAATTTCCATGTCGGCTCATCAAAAGTCAGTCTATATTTTTCTTTTTGTATGACTTTATATATAATGTGTCAATTATAATGAGAGATTTAAACAAATTATGTTTCATTTCTATTTTAAAATTTAATTTAATTATTTTTGAAAGGTAACAAAAAGTGTAATTCATTTAAAAGCATATTAAAATTATTTACTTTATTAATTATTTATTATAATTTCGATAATGTTATTTATTTAATTAATTTTATTTATTATTTTTTTATCTTAATAATTTGTGCTTATCATAATTTTATTTTAATCGATTTCATATTGTTACTACACACAATTAATGTATTTGCAGGGTGACAATAAAGTCACTATACAGTTAGGATAAATATATTTACAATATAATTAATAGTAATAACAGCAGCCTAACGGTAATAAAGTCACTAATTGTCATGTTCGCATTGTAGACCATTTTCTTGAATATATTACTCGCAACTTTAAACGACACTTCTGCAAATGCTTCGACTTACTTGTTTGTTACGATGCAATTAAGCAAATACTTGTACAATAAATTGTCAGAGCTCACCGAAATGTCTCGTTTTCTTTTGATAAATAGAATCTTTAATAACCCCCAAGATGCTGAAATCTATTGGGATTAGATCTGAAGATCTTTCAGGCCACTCGATCCACCTTTCTGGAAATGTCATATATATAGCTAATCCTTCACAACTGTAACGTAATGAGGTGATGTTCCTTGCTGAAAATAAAACTGTTGAAAATCGTATCTCTGTTGCAGAATACGCAAGACATAAGTCTGCAATTTCACGAAGTAATAAGCTTCAGTGATTTTTCTTCTAAGAATTCTGGGTCGATAATCTCGGAAGACGATACACTAACCCATTTGGTTATTCCTGCTTGGTTCAGCTGTTGTTAAATTGTTAGTTGAGGATTTTCTTATGCCCAATAAGTCTGTTAACGGGACCTGATAGCTTGAATTGTACTTAATCAGACCACACTATTCTATCAAGTAGAACAGGAAGATTAATATAAAAGGTTGATTAATCTAAAAGGCTTTTCAACACTTTAGTTATTTAACAATCTAAGTGCGCACAGACGAAAATGCAAAATATGAAGGAGATTTTAGATAACATTGAAAAGTTCGAAACCAGTGAAAATTTTGAAATATGGCTCAAGACGTTTGCCATGATTATGACAATTAAAGAGATTGTCGTCCCTGCTCCGCATCTCCCGTTTTTGTTGATTGAAATTCCGTTGGGTATCTACATGGAGCTGGATAAGAAGAAGCAAAGCTCCAATTTGGTGTTCAAAGTGTTGAAAACCTCGTTTGGATTAACGAGCTGCTTGGTTTGCGTCTTCGGGACGGCGAAACTATTGACGAATACGTATCACAGGTGAAAAAGTTAGTATCTACAATTAATGACATATCTAAAGAGGCATTTATGGATCTGTTTCCGTTCGAGTTGCAAATGGATCTGGAACGAGGGGACCAACCGCTTTTCGAAATGATTGAGTATAACCGGATGTATCTAGGAATTAAGAGGTGTCTGCTAGATCGAACCATAGCGGTGATGCAGAATGGAACTCCCAACTGGAGGCGTATTGTGAACTCGAAGGGGGACGACGAGAAACCTACGAGATATCATCAAGGGCAATTAATGAGACAAGTGGTGTGCTATCGGTGTCAGAAGCTGGTTCACACCGCAAGATATTCGCTAGTGGGATCCGGTCAGGGGAAATTGTAGGCCTTGGCTCTCTACCCGGGAAATTACAGGCGTTACCGATGATGACGATCGGTGTTAATGGTCAGTCAGTACTCGCATTAGTGGATTCTGGATTTTCGAAAACTGTAGTGAAAAGGGGGCTAGTGCGTAATAACGTTAATCTGTACTGGGGAAGATGATAGTTTTGGAGGATGAAAGGTACGTCAGGGTGAGTTCTGGAGGAGTACGGTTTCTGATAAACGGGAAGTTAGTTAGAACCGAATGCTTAGGTATGGGAAATATGCCCCATGGTCTAGAAGTGTTGACCAACAGGCAGAGGTTTTGGGGAGGGAGAATCCAAGCCAATTCTCTTGACTCTGGGGACAGGGGTAAGGGTAGAGATAGTGGTCTCGGGTGAGCAATGACTGAGGTCCCCCAAGTTCGTATAGGAAAAAAAACTTCCAAATCGAGTTCAAGGATAACTGGGCCGTGAAATGGGATTGAAAAAGCGGAGCAGCCGGTTCTCTCCTAAATCGACAGCCTGTTTTAAGAGACTAAAAATCGAAGGACTCGTCCACATTGGTGATTCTTATATTCTGGATAATACACTAACATAAGGATAAAATACGTCTAGTTTTTGACTTAGGAATTTGAACAAGTCTGTGGAAGTATACAACGATTTGGCCGATATTTTTTTGGATAAGTTGCAGGGTTTTCAAATTTTCCATGCTCGATTTTTCAGAGGAGTACATGCAGGTACGGGTTCACGATGATATGTGGCGCTATCAATCTTGTATCATTAATAATAAGAAGTACGCTTTTACTAGAATGGGGTTCGGATTAAATACTGCACCTTCGCTCATGACCGAAATTGTCAGGTGGGTTTTAGACATTGATGCGGGAATTCGAGATCATGTTGATACGTAAATAGACTAAATTTTTGTGAATTAGAGTAGAATTCCCTTTGATAAAGTTGAAGGATTGTTGGAAAAAATGGCCATTGGAAACTGGTCATAAAAAACTAAATCACCAGAAACTATCCAAACAAGCAATAAAGACAGAGACCACTTTGAAACAAATGGTCATAATAATTGGAGATTAATGTAATTTAAAATACTTTGAACCACATGTTAAATAATTAATGCATAAAACGACTTATATAAGATAATTCATTTTCTAACAAAAAATCAATTCGAAATGGCATCAAAATTACAATAAAATGTCTCTTGCCAAATACTAAATGCAAGCGAATAGATATCCAAAATCACAAAGCATTGATTATTAATAACTATCGCGGTTTAACACTAGAACTACCGACGCTAAATACACATTTCAATCAATATCCTCTAAACGTTAAAATCAGAATGATACTTGCAAAATAATATTTGTATATATAATTATGTTTCTTACTACAATAAAAGACAGATTCCGGTATTTGTTAAACAAAATATAAATAGGCCAGTTAAATGACGGGTGTGGTTGTTCCAATGTTAAAGGGTTCAAAATGTACCAAAATAAATGAAAATATATTAATAAAACCAAATGGTAAAATCGTTCATAAACTTGTTGTTGTGGTATATTATCATTTTATTTTAAATAACATCTAGACGGTTCGAAAACCGGGGAGCGGATATGCATCATGTGTTGGTGAATGTTTATTTGCAATATGTGAATATTTCAATGCTTTTTCTAGATTTTGAATTTGAAATTATGATTAAAATATTTAATTATAAATACTAATTTTTAGTTAATTGTTGTAAGGAATATACAAATTTATCATTGAATTTGGTTGGTTAGGAATAAATATGTATAAGGCCTAACTGAGTATAGAGTAGTAAGACGGATAGTAGAAGCCGGGTCTCGTTTATCAATTTGTGATTGTAGACAAACCCGGTTGTTAAAAATTTGTCAACCCAAAATCTGACTCAAAGTATCAGAATTCTTTTCTCCTGTGTTCTCTCCTAACTCTCCCAAAACAAAAGCAGTGTTTGTTCTCATATTGGATCAGAATGGCCGTTGAAATTTACATTACTTTTTTTTGATTTAGTTGAAACAAATTAGAATATTTCGTCTTTTTAAGACACCGAAAAATAATATAAATTAATGATTAAAAGCAAAATCAATATTAAAGAGAAAAGAAGTTGTTTTTTTTATCTTTACAAAAAAATCATCACATTCAACGAAAAAAGTTTTTTGTCGGTAAATAAATAAAATTTCTGAAAATAGATTTTTAAATAATTTATTTATTTTCGTTTTTCATGGGTGCCTTTTTTTCCAAATGACAAATGAAATATTCTGTCTATTGAAATTCATTCATTAAACTGAGGATGAATTGTTTGTATATTTTATTTATTTAACAAAAACATTTTAATTTAACTCACACATTTATTTATTTATTAACTATTATAAACCTGTGAAAATCGACGATAAATTTAAACATTCATTCCACACAGATTTCAGAGGTTTATATAAAACTTTCATTTTTAAATTTGTTCTTGAAAAATTAATTTAAATTTAATTTTAAAACATTTTTTTTTAATTTTAAAAAATATTTAAAATACAATGAAGTTAACAAGTTAAATACCACGAGATGCACCTTTTGTATCTCACTAAAATGTCCAAGTATACCCTGAGGTGTGTCATCTGTGCCTCAATATCTGACTAAACATTATGCTCCATGGTCTAACATTAGCACCTCACAGTGTATATCTGTAAACTAAGTGCAACCGTTAAAAAGCAATGACCCGTAAGCCTAAATATTTTTAATGGAGGAAGTTAACGTGTTGAAGACGAAAAGGTTTTTTATTTCGAGGTACATCTTAACAGCTCTTTTTAATTTATTTATTGTAATAAATTAATAAATAGATTTTTTTACAAATAAATTTAAATAAAACCGGTAAATTTTCGAATAAAAATTATTAGGCCAATTAAAATATATTTCGTTTATCAATTTAGAAGGTTAAACGTCAAAACAAATACTAATGAAAAAGAAAGTTATTTATTTATATGTATGCACAAATCTGAATGGTTTTAGTTATTCTAATTGTGATACTTCAAATCATTTCTTAGGATGATCTTCACAAAAAGTGCACAAGAAATATAGAGGAAAGACAAAGTTATAGCCAAACCAAATTAGATAAAGTATTCGAACCACCTGATGTTCTGATAGAATCTTTTCTGGATGAACAATAATTTCCAAATGACTATGGATTTAATTATCAAATGATTAAGAGAACAAAGGACACAGACAATCAATCGATCAGATTTTATTTATAACGTCATATCACATGTCAGTCGATCACATAGATCAGAACAAATTGAAAAAAATCAATACGAAACCGATAAACTCAGTTGAATTGCTTTGTAAGATATCATTTTGATAAATGATTTTTCACAGCCTAGTTACAGTTATTTTTGATACAGAACTCCACACGTGCTCAATTGGCACTGATGAGATCACATGTATCAGCCCCCCCCCCTAAATTCGAATCAAACAATAACTTTTATCGTTTTTGAAAATACTTTATATTTTAATTTGGCCGCCCCTTTCAAATGGCCACCTGCGTGCGATGCACGCGTTGCACACCCGCTTGTCGCGACCCTGGAAATCGAAGTAATACGGTAGTTCGACCACTTGTATGAGACTCTATTCTTGGATTATTTTACAGAGATTATGTAAAGAGATTATCTCCCATTGCTACGCTCTAAGTATTTTAAGTAATATTAAGTATTTACATTAAATTCTAATATTTTTTTATTTAAATTATTCAATTTGTGTACAATCTTATTTCCTTTTTTATCTATCTTTTACTCCACATTTGTCGCACACTCTGTTCACTTTGTTGTTCCAGATCGTGCCGAGAAACGCTTTTTTTAATTATTTGATATTACCATAGGAAAACATATCCTGGACTGTTTAAGATAGTAAAAATCGTACTGAAAATCAAGTTACATAATATCTAATGAAGATGTCAATAAATGTGAAGACATTTTTCAACATATCATTCAATCAGTAACGGAAACTCTGAAAACTTTAGCGGCTATGGAGGAAACGAAAGGTACCAAAGATACACATTTAACTTTCTCTGCAATAAGGAAGTTCAAATATTCATTCTGTGGCTGTGTTTAGCTCACTTACACAGTCAAATGTATGCAGAATCATGGAACTACAGTCCTAGGCTGGTCATTTATTATAGAGATACCGAAGAAATGTCAGAGAAACATTTCGAACCTGTAGGAAGCTTATCGAGGGTTATTTTTGGTTATTTAAATTAAATGGACCCTCTAAAGAGTCTGTAAGCTTAATAACATTGAACGAGATGGTAGGCCCACAATGAAAACAAGATCTGAACACGATTCCGAGGGCATTAAAGAGTTACTACCAAACATAATTATATTTTTTGGGCATGCGATATTATTATAAAATTTATGGTATTAAGGCTTTTAAAACAGATTTTAAAATATTTTTAATCGTTCTGAATAAGGTATAGTTAAAATACATCCAATTTCAGAAATGCTTTTTTAGTGCCACAAAATTGATTTTGATCTGTAACACCTGTTAGTTTATTATGATTAATTAACAGAAAATAAATTTCGATTAAATGGTATTTATTATATGTATAAAATCTATATCTATATGATGTAAAATAAAAAGCAACCAAACCAATGATTATTTTATTTATTTTAAATTTAATTCAAATTGTTTTAAAATATTTTGGTGACTGTATTACTGTTTAACGTGAAATGAATAGTTTAAATAATTCTATTTATTAAATTATTTATTGTTGATAATAATAGAAATATACCGGTCGTCAACCTAAATTTATAAAGCAAATACCTAAATATTGTTGAATTTCGAAAATTCAATCAAACTTTTAATATTATCCGCTTGTACAGTTTATTTAATCAATAATAATTTAAGAATATAATCATTTATTTGCTTTTGGAATTTAATTTTTTTCATAAATTATAAAATAATTTTTTAATTGAATAATAATTGTTCGTTTTTTTTGAATTAAAATTATTTTTAGATTTATTTTATTTCTTTAAAAACGATTTATTTTTATATAAAATAAGTCTACTTGTAGAAGTTTTACTATATTTATATTTTTTTTATTTTTGCTTAATAATGCTTTCTTTATTAATTATTAATGTTTTAACCACTTTAAGTCAAATAGTCATGAAATTGGTGACCCGACAAAGTAGCGCCGATAATTAATCTTTATTATTTTCATTTAAAAATTATTATTTAAAAAAGAGTTTGAAAATCATTAGCAATAAATATTTTTATTTTAGAATTATAAATTATTAGGATAAATAAAATTTTTTTAAATAATACGAATCGGCAATATAATTTTTAAATTATGAAAATAAATTTGTTCGAAAGCTATTATTTTCTTTTATTATTATTACAATTCTGAAGTCATGAATTATAATATTGAGGAAACTAGTAAATTTATTTTTTAAATAATTAAACTAAGAATAAATTAAAAACTAAATTTAATAAAGTTGCAGAGGCAGAATTAAGAAGCATGTTGATGCTCTGCCAGATGTTGTTGAGAATTTTCATGACTACTGGGAGGACAATTTTAATAGTCACTGGAGACGAAACCGCGGAGTTAGTCCAAGATTTCTGGTAACATTGTGGAACGTTTGAGATTGAGTACAGGACAAAAAATTCCGTGGAGGGATGACACCATGCATTTCACATGGTTAACATTCTAAATATCAACAAGCTGATCAATCATTTTCTTCGAGAACAAGAGTACACTGAGAACATAATTCAACAATACATTGCAGGATAACGAAGCCAAACTCAAGCAAGGCAAAGTATTTTCCACTAAACAGACATCTTGCAGCTTTGTTGCTAACGTTATGGAAACAGATCACTGATAAAATTTCTACGCAGTATAGCTTTAAATTTGACTCAGTGATAAAATACATTTTGTAAATAAATTTTATTTTTATTTTTTTTAATTTATCAAATTTTAAATTTTAATTTTAATTTATTAATTTTAAACCTCTTTGGTCTTCCTCTTGGTCTTCCTCCTTCCACTCTTCCTTCAATCATAACCTTTGCTTGTGCTTGTTTTTTTATTTAATGGTTGTAGAATTTCACTTTCCTTCTCTTGGTGGTCTTTTCAATTGATTCCGGTCTTTTACCTAGTATTTCTGTCACTCTCCTGCAGACAAAGTTGTTTGTCTTCTTTTCTTTCGAGGTGAACATCAGCATTCTCTTGTAGCACTTCATTTCAAACACTTTAAGTCTATCTATGCTCTTCTGATTTATTGTCCAACTTTCGCATCCATAAAGGAGTGTTGCCCAGACAATTGCCTTAGTGATCTTTATTCTGTTCTTGAGATGGATTTCTTTCCATCTCAAGATATCCATTCGAATGGCTCATTGGAATTAATCGTATTATCTCATTCTGACTAGTTAAACTGTTTTTCATTCTAGAAGTTTATCACTTATTTTCACGATAACACCAATTTTTCAAACATAGCCTCATTAGGGAAAATTTGAAGTGTTAGCTTCCTAAGAAACTAGATATTTCAGATGATTCGGTGATCAAAGTATTCTTAGTAACTGTTCAAAGTTTCCGTGTGATGTATTTGTGGCCCCACTAACCTAATTATTAAAATCCGATTGCTACGTAGAAAACAAAGAAGCGCCCGATTTTAGCTGCTTTAGGACAACACTTCAAATTCACAAAAGTTTCCTGTCTATTTCAGCTATTTTTGATGCATATTTTCACATTGTAACTCATTCTTTGTACAGCTCAGACGTGGCACTCCGTTAATGACAAAAAATCTAGGTCTAAATGTGTATTTAAAAAAACATATTTAAAAAAACCAGGGAAAGCTCTAACCAAATGTCAATAATTTGTCTGCGTCCATGAAATGATCTGTGAGTAAATCCTAGTATGACTATGTTGAAAAAGATAAAAAAAGTCATTTTTTTAAATTTATATTTTCTTATATATAAGTAAAGAAATTATCTTCTTCTGTTACTAGATTATTTCAATGATAAAATTTAATTGGAAATAATTTCATGCTTGTTATATAAGATTGTCTTAATTGCCCAATGATTTTATGAAGTATTCATAAAACATAAACTTATAATATAAGTAAATAAAAAAAAATAAACAGAAATAATTCCTCTTCATATTATAAATATTGAGAATATTGTAGTCCACAATGAAAAATTTCGATTTTTTTAAATTCTGTAAATGATATTTTTATTAAAATATTATTTGCAAAATATTATTTTACTTAGAAATATTATTTTAAATAATTTGATAAACATTAGGTAAATCTTATATAAAAAACCTTCTTCATACCCAAAGAAAGGTTTGTCAATTTGTTTTCGGAAAAAAATAAAATACCAGAAAACAATATCTGAGTTTTCCATCTGACTAATCAGATCGCAATATTTTCAGACTGTTGACAAACTACTTGGATACAACATAATAGAAAGAAATATGGTTTTTGAAGATGCTAATGCAAATTTAACTTTTGCTTAGAAATTAAAATATGATATTTTGTCTTGAAAAAATATGGTATGCTGATCAAACGACTGATTACATTGTAAACGAAAATGAACACAATTATTGCAAATCTTGCTAAAAATAAAAAATAAGGCCATCTAAGCTCTCAAATTTTAGATTTTAATAATTTATTTTTTTTTAGTAAATAATTTACAAAAATAAAAATTATAATATTATTTTAAATAGTAAAAAATCAGATAGAAACTTTTATTTTATTTTTTCAATTATTTTTACAAAACATTTAAAATTATTTAAATATTTTTTTAAACAATTTCTTATTTTTTTATTTACTTTCTAAAAAAAATTGAAAAAAAATCATTATTAAAGAAACTTATTTAGTAAAAATTGGTAAAAATATAAAATTTGCTTGTTAAAAAAATCTTTGAGAAAATTAAAAAGTATTTTTAAATAATAAAAAAATCATTATCATGTGCTAGTCGGATGACATGCTCGACCGATGATAAATCTCCTGCTTCACCCGAATCTCATTGCGCTATTAAACATTTTAAAAATAAAAGATAAAGTGATCTACATCAGCTCAAAATTTAAGCAAGCTCAATTAATTGTATTTATTAAAACAAAAATATTTCCATATTATTAATAACTTTTTATTTTTTTTAATTATACAGTGAAATGTTTGTCCAATTATTTTGATCATCAGTTTCGAAGAAACAACAACATTGTGAATTATACATTTTTTAAACAGATAGAACTATATTTTGCCAACAAAATTTTAATTAAAAAAATATTTTCATAAAAACAATAAAAAATTTAAAAATTCTGTTGGCCAAGCAAAGTTCCGCCAACATAAAGCATGAATAAAAAATATATTTCTTTTGATTTACTAGTTAGACTTTAAATAGATTTACAGGACTGTATGTATTTTTCAATTTATTTTTTTGTGTAATATAAACTAATTATATTTTATAAGTAGATATTTTTCAATTAATATTGTTCAAGAACTCCGATGGGACCGTTTTTTCCCAATTTTGAGACCTTTAAAAGTTTTTTGATCAAATTTTCACATTATCATTTATTGCCATTGAAAATAATTGAGTGTGCAAAGTTTGAAGAAAATAGATTGAGTAAAAAGCCTTCAAAAAGAGGTTTCTAAATTTCATGTATACCTAGAAAGTCGGTTAATAAAAACAATGGGAAAAATATTAAAAAAATCATCTATAAAATAAATTAAATTTTGTGACATTTGAAAGATAAAATAAAAATATATTGGAAAATGATTACACAAATTATTTATATTCTAGATTACTTATCATGCAATAGTTCAACAAAATACAAAAGAAGACTGGAGTGATGTTAATGAAATAAATATTTCAACGGTTCAACCACCTTTAGGTGGAAGCGTTCCTGAAATGGGAGTACAAAAGGTTGGCTTCAAAGCCATAACGGAATCTAAAATGTAATTCGTTCATTTTATATTCTCTTCATTCATACAATTTATGATTACCATATTGAAATATCTAAAGATGAAGCTATTTTATTCATTTATGTTGATATATTTTTGATTATTTATTAATAAAAATAACTATTTTAGGAAATTGATAAAACGAAATCCGGATGATATATTTTCTTTTAAAAACAACACTCATCCATTAAAAAAATATTTATAGACAATATATTTCGACGGACCTACCGTCATTTTCAGGTCACTGATTAATAATTAATTCACCTGTATATAAATACAAAAATGTTGATTATGTAATCGATTGCATGAAATCATGCTAATCAAAAATTCTCAATAAGCTAGTTGAAACTGCCGAAATTTTAGGAAAAATTATTTCTTTCCAAAATTGTATCTTAATCAGTATGTTTTATCAATCCCCAATCAGCCGAAAGATAAATGGAATCAATAATTAATTATTTTGATGGGGCTCGTTTTCGTGACTTTTTTAATATATTGTTCAACTTGGTTTTAAAACTCACACTTCATTAAATTTTCTATCAATTTTTAAGATAAAAATTATGATAAAATCAGTTAGGCTTTTTTCTAAAGCGATTTTTTCAATGATAATTAAAAAAATGAAAAATTATAAATTCTGAAAACCATTTTTTATTAGACTAGATTAACATTATTCTATTCGAAGATTTATAGAAAAGTGAAATTTGAGGCTTTGATAACAACTATAATTGTTAATCGCGTTTATGCCATTTTCATTATCAGTAAGTTCCCTATTAAGAACATTAATTGAGTCTTCATTACATTTATTTGCATCACAATTTAAATTGCCACTAGAACAATTCTCCGTAAAGCTTGCGTAGCTCGTCATCATTCTTGATTGATAATTTTTAAATAATATTCTTTAACGTCTTATTATTCGAACAAATTTAAATTACTATTTAATTATTACAAAAATAATTTATACTTTAAATTAAAAATATTTTTTTTTTATTTTAAGAAAATTATTATTAAAATATTATTTATGAAATATTAATTTAATTTTAAAATTGGTTATTTAAATTTTAATAATTGATTAAATAATCAGACGTTTTAAAATATTTAAAATATCAATCTTCCATCTGGGTGGGAGAAACACAATCCTAAAACAACATACAAGAAACACCATTCAAAAATATTCCTCACATTTGCAATTTATATTCAACACAAACATTTATTAATATAACAAACATATATTTTCAAACGAAGTTTCATTAACTAAATTTTTCATTTAAATAATTTTCACATTATACCTAAAAATTTATTTTAAAATTTATTTAAAATTGTTTTATAACTTCTATTAAAATATATAAATTGTTATGACTGTAAAAATATTTTTATTTATAAATAAATATTTAATATTTAATGGTTTTCTTATCATTTTTAATTTTAAGATATTTAATAGATACATTAAAAAGATTTTTTTATTTTTAAATAGATATTTAATTTTTTATGATTTTCTTTTATTATATCATTTTTAATTTTAAAATATTAATTAAGCATATTAACATTAAAATATTTTACCTTTTAAATTAAAAAAAATAATAATTTATTCTGACGATTTGCAAATTTAAATTAACCCCTCAAAACTATAATTTCTTTTTTAAATTTTAAATTAAAAAAATATAGATTATTTGACGAATTGAAAATTTTAACAAACTCCTCCTAATAATAATAATGTCAATCGATCTTGAATGCTTCGCACGTTTACTTTCCCATGAAAATTTTGACCAACTGTTTTTATTTATTAAATTTATTGATTTGCTTATACTTTTGTCAGCTTTTTTATGTTCCTGTTATACATAGCACCGGAAGTGTATATAACCCTATTTCAGTTTTCTTTCTGTAAGCCATAGTTTAAAAGCAATTTGATTTTCTAGTGATCAATCGACCAAGGAATGGTAAATGGCCTTGTACTTTCTACTGTAAATTTAGAATATATTGAATTTTAAAAATTTTGAAGTAGTTGTATAAAATATTAATTTTGTGAAATAAGGAAACTATATAATCTTGACATCTGTTATAAGTAAGTGGCTTACATAAAGTAAACGAATTCATATTTTCCTCAATTTTAGACCAAAAACTTGAGGACATTGTGAGTGTTGATGGAAATCTTCACACTCAATTTCTCAGCTAAATATCCTTTAAAAGTTATCTAGAAAAAACATTTAAAAACGCGGAATATCTCATGATATGATGGTTATTTTCACGAGTCATATGTACGATTTGCCGAGTAATAATCTGGACTGTATCGGTGGAAAACTCTTCAACATTTTCTATCATGATTTTCGAAATTGTTACATTTCTTCTTTGTTTTCAAAGTATTTCTCTCGATCGATATTAGACGAATTTAGCATGTCAGCATGAAACATTATTTATAAAGTTAACGTTAAACGCAAAAGCATATTGTTCCATGACACGTCCGAACAACCTAAAACCCCGAATCTTCTGTCAAGGTATTTTACTCAAAAAATAAAATCCACAAAAGGCATATATCCAAAGAATAATTCATGGTTTTTTATCAATTTTTGGGGAATGAAAACAAAATTATATTATTTATATATAAAGATATAATTATTCATTTGTTTTTGGTAATTTTTAATGATTATTTATGTAGACCTGTATTATAACTGCATTATATGTATAATTCTAATCGACATAAATATATATAATAAGTTTGTTAATTGGATGAAAATTATATATTAATGATAATGAAATATTAGATTATATTATTAAATATATATGGTAGCATGTAAATTACCGACGATCAGCTTACCCAATTTATATTTACGTTCTTTAAAAGTTCAGCTAGTTTGCCTGGAAGATATAATTAATTCGAGAGAAGACAACATTCTTCGAGTCATTCAGAATTAGATTAGAAAATGTGAATATTAATTATAACCAGTCGTACATTCTCTTAACACTGTAAAAAATATTTTATTAAGTGAGACGTATTATTTATATTTATCATAATAAGTTAATAACACTATTAAGTGGTCATGGGGAACTTTGTATGAATGTCAAATAAATTTTGACAAAATTAAAATGATTGAAGCAGACCATTTAATAAGGCTTCAACTTTCATACTTTCAGTGTGTTTTTCTACTTGATTTTTAACAAGTTATTATTATTTTCTTCTGGAAAGCATTGGCATTTGGACGTTATGAAAGAGTTGTGGGAATTTTGTATATTAAACGACTGTAAAATTGACACTATCAAACAACTCTAGAAGTAAAATTGCCAGCAAAAATAATAGTTATATTAGTAGAAATTGTAAAAAAAATGACCAGTTTCATTTGTTGAAGGTCGAAAGAATAATTATTATTTTGAGATCGTTTCATTTGATTATTTACTTCTATTTTGTCTTCAACATCATTTCGGGTTGACTCTATACAAGGAGGGGATACCTGATTTGATCAGAGATTCTGCCTAACTAGCTGTGTCTTATGCGACAGGATCAGTGGCTCTTGAAACTACCCCATTATTAACTTTTATTTGCTCAATTTTATTTTTTTAAGTAACTCAAGTAGGGGAAAAATGGGCATTCGTTACC
>MQRK01166192.1:0-10594 GCA_001938485.1 Girardia tigrina | reverse complement strand
AGAGGTTTTAAGTAGTGTTCACATACTACTCTACATCTAAATGATCTAATCGTCCTAGAATTTCTCTTTAACAATAGATAAGCATAATGGTGATGCCAACATCACGAATAGTAATGGATTCGTTGGTTTAATCATTGTGGGATGTTGTAGAGCGGGCGTTAACTGCAGTGGAAAAGTGTTCGATTGAAATGAAAGTATTGTACTCAGCAAAAATAATGCATTAATCAATATATTCAATACATACTGTATTAAGAGCTATAACGAATATAAAGTAATAAATATAATGTAAATTACTTGCTAGTAAATGTAATGATTGATGGCATAAAACCTCAATGAAGCAAAATCGTGTAATATGAAACAACAAATATTATTGATTGCTTTATATAATTTTGATTTGCATATTGTTAGTCATTAAATTCCTTTAAGTAATTAATCGAAGTTAAAAGAGACATAAAATGACATGAATTAAATCAAAATTCGAAAGGGACATAGAATGAAATAAAAGTAACAATTGGGGTTCACAGAGAAATAATACAATATCAGTATAAATTCAAAGTAAAAATCACGATTCAAATTAGGGCTTAGAGTTCAAAGAAAAGATGAGATTGAATGAATTAGAAAAATGTTGGCAGTGACGAGGTGGCAAAGGTAGACCGCAGCATGCAAAGGGCACGTGGTTCGATCATGGCATACTTCCTTGAGGCTCTCTTCGTTCACGAGATGTAGTAAACATAAAAGCATAGATTAACACTGATCCTCAACAACAAGTAAAGATATCAACCCCATCTTTCCATGAATGCCAGAAGTAAAGTAAACATAAATTCTCTGTAATTACAAATTACTGTCACCTTCGTAAACACCAGTGGTCGGTTTGACACCGTGTTCGTTGGTGATTATTTTCAAAAACTTCATTCCAATACTGTTTCCACAACTTTGAAATATTCTCATTAATTCATACCATTGATCATGAATGTCAAGTTGATAATACATATTACATAGCAGTACTTTGTGTTGTAATCATCAACACATTCTACACAGACATGAGCGATACATTCATCGGAGGAACAGATTATACAACTTGAAATTATCCCCGAACGATACTGAGTTAGGCGGGGGGCCCACAGCCCGTCCTGTCTTGAATTGAACCCTCAGGCCCTTCGAGCTCGGCATTGCTGGCCAGATGTCGAGTAAGAAGAGGCGTCCGACTCACTTACAGATAAGAGAGAGTAAATGAATCCTTAAAATAACAATGGGTTGTGGTTGACCCCTAATAACCACTGGAGGCTCTTGAGCTTGCAAAAATGTTTTCACTCGAGAGGGTCGTGACATATTACAAAAAAAAACAAAACAGTTTGGTTGCGACGGAATTCGATTCTAGAACAATCATTGTGAGGAATATTTGGTGTTTTGTGTATGATTGTTGTGTTTTGATTCGAGATTGTGTCACTCCCATCCGGATGGATGATCAATATTTCAATTTATCAAAGCTGTTAAGCATGGATCCTATGATCATTCTTTTTCATTTTTTATTCAATTTGGGAAATAATGAAAAAGATGTCGTCCTAAAACGAAAGATGAATGTTTTCTGAAAATATGAGCTGGAAACATTGAAATTGAAACTGATGTCAGAAGAATCCAAATGTTAATAAAATAAAAGAATAAGTAACAAGAAAACAAGCTTGGGAAAACAACAATAATCTACAAAAAAAAGTAAATATAATTAAAGCAAACATAATAAAACAATATATTTACACAAAAGTATAAAAACACTCCCCGACAAATTTGAACTTATTATTTTTTAGCGTGACAAAAACACGTTTGAATTTACTTTTGCGTAATATTCGATATTTGATCGTAATTTGAAAAGATTGTTCGCCCATTAATACATAAATCGATAACGTTTTATTCTTTCTTCTTATAAAAAAGGAAATCATCAGAATTTGGTTTTTGAAAATCGATTTTATCTTTTATTTTAAAACATTTGTGTTTCTAAATTTTGATTTAAGTTAACAAATAATTATGGCAGTTTTATGATTGTAACCGTCTCCCGAACGCGGGTTTGGGTCATAATCCCTATTTAAATTTAACAAATTTGATTTTAGGGATTTGACTTTTCGAGATTACGACTCAAACCCGTCTTTGGATAACCCAAATTTTCTGACAAACTATCAAGTTGATCTTGGATTACGGTTTTACATGAGTGTTCCACATCATCCGGTCTCCAATGGGCTTCCATGTCACTAACTATTTCTGTTACTTCATCATTACTATCAAAAGGAGTTTTTAAGTTATTAGGTGGCGCAGGAGGCTCTTCTCCTGATTCATATAGAGTATATAGTCCTGGTTCATAAGACTGCTGGCGGTAAATCAGGGTAATGAATAGGATGAACTGTCTTCTTACTATGATCACACACATTCTTCAAACAGGATTAATAATCGGTCATATTATCCTTTTTATCACACCAAGCCATGAGAGTTGAAAATTGTATCGTTTCAGTTTTCCATAAGATCTTAAAAAAGTCATTTCTGGCAGACGTAGTGGAGTTCAAACGACTTGTTTTGGTCTCCCATTTTTATTTTAAACAATAGGAAAAAGGCTTTGAATTCTGAGAGTAACCAGTCTGGACGAACTTTTAAATATTAATTCTTCACAAATATAGTAAACCCTTTTGGGATTGCAATTGTTTTAGAATTAATTCAGTACAAAATTATAAATAACATACGAGAAAAGTATAATACAAATTGCATTAATGACAAAATTTGAAGCAACGTTCATTGATTCGGTGTTAAAACAATAGAATAGATTTATAGTAAAATATAGTAAATATAATATATATATATATAGTAAACGATATAGTAAACAATATAGTAAACAAATATAGTAAACAATATCGATCGCTATTAAAGTAATCGAACTTTGTTTTAAAATTTAAAAAAATATGTAATTACTAATTTTTCTCAATTTACAAAAAATGTGAACGTATAGGAGGAAAACGACTATCATACTCGTGATCATCATAAAATCTTGGATATGGTAGAGGTAAAGATTTATTTGTCTAAATTTGAGTATGCGGTAGTGAAATTATGATATAGAATTATATTTAGACGACAATAATAAGCCTCCCCGACAATGAAGAATAATTGTGTATACATAGTAAACTAAAATACGCAGTATTAACACCCAATGTAGTGCATCAGACTCTGTATCAGGGAAAAAATTCAAAAAGTACATGACTTTCTTATCCTCTCACATGGTGTTGAATTCAAGAGCACATTTCAGTTTGCATCCAAAAATGACCAATCATGATCCTTTGTACCATGGTTTTAAAGGCTTTGGATATAGAAACGCACTTAGTGCAACGGCGAAATGTACATTCGAATATCTCTCTATCTGTTATATTATCCAGCTGATAAACCAAAATCCCTTTCGGGATCACTTCTAGATCACTCTTGTCAGCAGTACTGACAAACACTGGCACATTAATATTTACGATCTGATTCAAAGTATCCCTACGTTTTTTGTCGGAGATGTTTTGTGCATTTACGGTATTATTAGTACCATAAACATTTATTCGATGATCGACTAACAAATGCCTCTGCAACCATCCTTTAGTTTTATAACTTTTGCGGCAGTTCTCTATAATCACATATAAGAACCACAACCCTCTGTCGCTGAGACACCATACCAGATTTACATTCCTTATGCTAAGCAAATTCTTTATAACAAGAAGAGAATGTACAGTCACTCTCTTGATATGTGATTGATGTATTTGCGGATATTCATTTCCTTATTCAACAATCTCTTTCGGTTTTTCGGTCACAGTGCCCATAAGTAGGTGTTTGAATTTCTACTCCTAAAGGAAGCAAAAAAAATTTCTTTTCAATCTTTAATCAGATAGAATTAATTTTAATTAATTTTTTTCAGTCTTGCCCTCAGGACCAAACGTGGGACATAACCGAAAGCAATTTGCAAATAGATGACGATGACCTACACTTTCTGGTTCGTATATCTGCATTCCTCGTGTAACTTTCTGAGTATACTTACTGCCAGTAGAAAATTCATGCTAAAACCTGGCCAGTCAGTTCCAAAAAGAACAGTTCTCTATAATTATTCCCATTGGAACTCGAACCCTCTCCCTTGAAAAGTCTTATCGCTTTGCGCTTCTTAACAATATAAGAGACAACTTTTGGAGTTCATAAAAAGTAAAGAAAGAACAACAAATTGTTATTGGAATCAGGCGAGAAGAAACAATGGACAATTTGCAGTGACCAACACCAACGCATGACGCAGAATGGCTATGAGATGAGTATATACATTAATAAATATTTTCCAAACAAAAGTTACAGGCAAATATGAAGCAATCTATGTGGTGCTTCTATACATCGTCTGCTCGGCTAACCTTTGGGTAGAGGACAAAATGTCGTCGCGGATCATGAAGCTCGCAATTCCAACAAATGAGAAGACTTACTAACAAACTTAAACTCAGAGTTTGGTTTGATTTAAACACGAAAATCTCTGGAGAGGTACGAGCTTCTTTAAAAATTTTCGTTTGGACTACTGCTAGTTGAAAAGCACAATGAAGTAGATTGAAGGATGAGCAGTTTATAAATACAATGTTTATCTTTGACTTTACAGCTGGATGTTTGCGATTGAACAGAGAACACTGCTGTCATTCCTATCGACAATCGACGCGGGATTTGCCCCTAGTCAAAGAATTGTGATTGTTTCAATCTGCAATAATTAACAGTTAAAGTTAAAACACAAAATACAAAATTAGCAAAGTCAATTATGCATATGTCAACTTGTCAAAGAGATTTCATAAAAAGTAAAATCAAAATAAATCGTCAGATAGATTGTCATGAGGAGAAATTGAATTTGGAATCAGTGGTTCTGTGCTCGCTCTTTAGCCGCCTCAGCCGCTTTTATCAGAGCATTGCGGAGTCCCAGTTCTTCGAGCTTCGCGATTCCGCAAATTGTTGTTCCTCCAGGGGAAGTCACCCTGTCCTAGAACCATTCAAACTCATTCTTGATTCCATTTATAATGATTACTAGTACCTTCAATTGCATTGGGTGCTCCCCAGTATCTTGGATCATTCTTCCTGCTCCAACCATCGTCTGTGCAACAAAGTTCTTTGCTATATCTCTTGGCAAACCCATCTTGACTCCTGCATCGATCAGGGCTTCTGCCACGACGTACATCTAATTTCCAAAATAATTATCTCTTTAGAAAATATAACTTCTAAACAGAACTGGCCAAATATTACTATTGCAAAACAAAATGCTTAAACAATTGGATCTGCTGATACGAGACGTATCGAATGCTAGAAACCTTAGAACAGGTTCTTTTACTGCATAATAAGAACAATCAGCGAATAACATTTTTATAAGTGATGAATATTTTTAATGATGTTTAATGTATGTTGTTTTAGGATTGTGTCTCTCCACCAGATGGAAGATTGATATTTAAATGTTTTAAAACGTCGGTTTATATAATCAATTTAAAAATGTAAATAACCAACTTTAAAATTAAATTAATGTATGATAAATAATATATCTAAACTATTATTTTAAATAATTATAATTATTTTGTAATCGTTATTGTAGATCAAATTATAATTTAAATTTGTTTTAATAATTAGAGGTGTAGAAATAGATTCAAAATTTATCAATCAAGAGCGAGGACTAGCTACGAATGTTTTGTGGAGAATTGTCCTGGTGGCGATTCAAATTGTGATGTCAATAAATGTATTGAAAATCCATTTAGCGTTCTTAATAATATACACAAAGTATAATATATCACGGTATATTAAGAAAATTTTGTCATTCTTTTGTGATTAAGTGGAGAGAATTAATCGAGTCATCTATAGAACTAATTTTCCAATTCATTGAATTAATATTGATGCCTATTTTTTCGGAGTAAAGTCAATCAAGGAAGTCAATATAATCAATATGATCTGTTAAAGAATAAAGAGAAACCTATGGGAAGAAAAGTTAGGAGTTATCTGACCTCTTTAAAGAACATTTCATTGCACGTAAGTCAATCCGATTCAGAACAAACACAGTAGACTTACATAGGCGATGCCGCTTCCAGATATTCCAATCATCGAGTCAATATTGTCCTCACTGACAACCTCACATACTTTGCAAACACTTTCGAATATCCTGCGACAGGAGCTGATATGGGCAGGTGTGACTAGACTACCCGGCGTCATAGCAACACAGCCCTCCCGCACCGCCACAGCAGTGTTCGGCATCACCCGAATAACAGGACCTCGCGTTAACTGTTAGTTACAAAAGTGTTTCAATTATAATATTTAATAATAACGATAAAGAATAATGCCAAAGCTTCTGCTCGGATCAGTCTTAACTAAGTTGAAAAAGAGATGATATTATTTCATTGTTTTCGTTTATTTGTTCACAAGTTTTCTGACATCTTTATCAGCAATAAACTTTTACAACAGTATTAAAATAAAATATCAAAAAATACAATACTATAATTGTGAGGAATATTTTAAATTTGGTATGTTGAGTTTAGTATTTGGAAATGTGTTTCTCTCACCCAGATGGAAAATTGATATTTTGGATGTTCACGATGAATAATTATTCGAGTATAATTTACATTTTAAAGTACAGTGTGAAGGTCGGGCTCAATTTCAAAATTTTTGAAACAATTAATTTTTATAAAGAATTTCTAAAATAATTAAATATTTAAAATCAAAAGTTTTTAAAGCAATTTAAGTAAAAAAATATATATCTTAATTAATTTAAAAAAGTTATTTTCGAAAATAATCAAATTTTAATTGTAGAGTAAAAACTTAAAATGAAATTAATTCGGAAATAATAGATTTTTAAATAATTGATTTAAAAGAAATATATAAAGACAAGGATAATCATGTTTATACTAATTTTAAAAAAAGTTATTCTAAAAAATAAAATAACTTTGTTGCCAGAGATGTAAAGTAAAAAAAAACAGATAATTTTAAATTTTAAAGTCAGTTTGAAATTCTGCAAATTAAAGATTTAACAAATAAACAGTTTTCGTAAATAGAAATAAATATTAAGACTTTTATCATTAATGTATCGTAATAATAAAAATTTGAATATTGTAAATTATTTTGTTGTATTTAAATTGTATCTAAAATTTGTATGGTATTTAAAATAATTGCAGGTAAAAAATGCTTTTAAACTGAAATATTCATAATAAAAAAACAATAAAATCTTTATTAATGTTTCACAAAAAAAGAAATAACATTAAACTAATTCTAAAATAATAAAAAATCATTATGGTTAATTTAGTAAAAATATGACTATATAATTATGTTGGTTTTAATTTATAAATAGTGGAATGTAAATTTTCAGAATAAATAGAATAAAAATTTTTCAATTTTAAAATAACTTATCAGTTTATTTATATTTATAATTTCATATTTTTATATAAAAAATCAGGTCAAAAAGAAAACGAAAAAGTTCTTCGACAAACAATTTTTTATTAAAAAAAATTGTTAACTAAAAATTGTTTGAATAATTGTTAATTGTGTTATTAATAATTTTTTGGTGTTAATGAATCAAGAACCCAACATACAGTATAAGATATTTAAAAAAACTTTAAAAAATCAAATCGTTTTAAATTTTAATATTAAAAATTTAAATAAAGTAAATAGTTTTAACTAAGTTTTAAAATTAAATAAATGTTCTTTCTTTACATAAAATCATTTTTTAAATAAAATTAATATGTAGATAGAATTATTACTAAAATTACAAAATTGAACTTTAAAAATAAAATCTGAAAATAATGAAAATTTTTTCGAATAATTGTTTGTTAAAAACATTAACTAAAATTCATCAATTTTGAACGATGTCGGATTACGAAAGCTTTGCTGAGAGTTGTTCGGAAGACAATTCTAATTGTATTGAAAATAGAAGTTCGAAAACCCATGTTGGTGTTCTTAATAATAATAACAAAAGTCAATAGACGTCAATTGTCCATTGATCATTTTGCAAATTATTCTTAGAATTTAAGGGTGTAATATACAGGGCCTCACAGAGGCCAGTCTTTCCCAATCATTAGCGAACGTGATCACGGAATTTAGAAAATATTCATGTTTATATTTATGGTAAAATTGGAAAAACCTAATGTTTTGTAACCTTACATCCGCTAACAATACGACCAAGGTCTTACATTATCAAACAGAGATGAATGGAAATCTGGCCAATGTATGCGATATTTCGCCCATTACAAGTATATTGCTGCACGAGACTCGAACACAATACAAATGTGATTGGTGATTTATTACAAAAATTTGATTATTATTTTAAATTTAATGAATTATTAACACGTAGTAACATAGAAAGTAACATAGAAAAAGTATTGTAAAGTTGGCTGTTTTTCTGCGTAATATGTATTTGATTTAATTAACTTTTTATTATTATTGAATAATTTGATTAGTCGATTTCCACTATCACAACTTTGTGTATAACTTCCTCTAACAATAATCAAGTTATTTTATAAGTGAATATCTGCAGATATCAATAATATCTGCATTGATATACGTTTATAAGGTTGTATTAAAAAATTGGGTTGAGAAACTGTTTTTGGTAATATATTTTCACTAAAAATCGCAAAAAAAGTGCACTGTCAAAAGACTTTTTTCCAGCACTGTATATTGCTGCACGAGACTCGAACACAATACAAATGTGATCGGTGATTTATTACAAAAAATTGATTATTATTTTAAATTTTATGAATTGTTAACACGTAGTAACATAGAACGTTTACGTTGTCTAGATCCCTCGGAAAAACAATTACCAGGAAAAAGCATTGTAAAGTTGGCTGCTTTTCTACGTAATATGTATTTGATTTAATTAACTTTTTATTATTATTGAATAATTTGATTAGTCGATTTCCACTATCACAACTTTGTGTATAACAATAATCAAGTTATTTAATAAGTGAACAAGACTTTATTGGTGGTGACATACTGAAATGAGCACCGAAAATTGATAATTTTGTGCATTTAATATAGAATACATTGTGAGCAACTTCAATCATTATAGGCGTGTTTACAATTCTTTCTATATTTTACAGATGTATAAATAAAATGTCCTTGATCGAATTAAAATCTATTAAAAACCCGTTTTTCTGACAATGACAGTTAATATGTTAAAATTATTTTTATATAAATAGAATATATATATATATGTATATATTATTGAGTCTTGTGAACGCAAGTTTAATATTTTAAAAATATAATTTGATTAAAGCTACTTTTATATAATTATTGAAAATGTTTCGATGTGTACATACATCACCATCAGCAATTTTCGGAATTTTAGTATGAGAATACTTAAATAGTTTTAATAATACAATTTTAAAAGGTATATTAACGTTAAATGGTAAAATTTGAAATGAATATTATAATTTATTAAAGTATTATTGGGTAATAATGGCAAAAAATATCTTAATTATAAAATTTAAGGACGATTTGAAAACCGACATAGAAACGAATGAGAGACTTAATTGTGCTTACACTTTAACTGTTCCTTATTCTGAAGGTTTTAAAAAATTCAAATCTCCTATTCTAAGATCAATTAATACTGTGAATCTGAATTTATAAATCGTACATAAAACACATAAAATCCAGAACATGTTCAGTAATAAATCGAAAACTCCTTTGAGTTTATGCTCGGATCTTATGCATGAATTTGAGTGTAATGGGTGCAACGCCACATACATTGGAGAGACAGTCCGTCATCTCAGTAAACTGGTTCGTGAGCATGGACATCTAAGTGGTGGTAGTGGTATTGCTGAACATAAAAAACATTGTAAATCGTCTGTTGAAATAAATAATTTTAAAGTTATATACAGCAATTATAAAATTATCGGGAAAGAGTCTCGAGTGAGGCGTTAATAATCGAAGCGGTTGATCCAGCAATTAATGTCCAGTCAAGTGACTCGTCACCTTTGTTGAAAGTTTCTGCGTGAAACAGTAATGGCATAATGGAATGCGTAATCGTCATTTCAGATTGTATTAGCTCAACCGCTGCAATCAGAATCGCCGATGACGACGGAAATACATTGCGCCAATAAAAATTGTATTCTAAAACGGCGCATTCTCATTTTGAAAGCCCTTGCCGTTGTTTAGTGAAGTGACCAGCGAGCTGATGCAGCAGATCGCAATGCGTCTCGACAAGCGGTGTCATGCCCAACAATCGCAACAGGTCCACATTCCGATAATTGAATGATCAGTGTATCTCAAGTGCGGGGCGAAGTGACGGTGGTGCTGGTGACGGTCGCCCGAGCACAATCGACTTGTGCTCATCATTGATCTCAAGAACAGTGCTCCTAATAAATACTGATGATGATAATAATAATTCGGACACTCTCGATCGCTGCCAGAGACACGCCGGCCGCCACGGAGATCACCAATTTATGGTCGATGTGATCCAGGATCTCTGCGATCACGGCGCTCACGACACTCGGCTTCACCGCCAGGATTATCGTCCGAGACTTGCTCGCCACGGCCCGATTGTCTTTCTCGACGACCACGCCGAGTGCCTGCAATCATTCAGTGGTCAATTCTCGCTCTCTTTATC
>MQRK01166181.1:0-10610 GCA_001938485.1 Girardia tigrina | reverse complement strand
TAATTTTTGTTTTGTTTTTAGAAGGTCTCAAAGGAGCCCCGGAGGACCGCAAGGAACCCCCAGTCGGAATCAGGGAACCCCCCCGGACGACCCTTCGTCCCAAGAAGCTCGAGACCAATTTAAACTTAACTGAGGACAGTCGAGTTAGACTGTCCTCAATATATTCCCCAAAAGGTCTCGAGCGTACAGGATGGGGGTTGTAAAGGAGGGTTTCCTTGGTCGTAACACGATTGAATAGAATTTCTTTCGTTCTGGATTGATCAATTTTTCGCTTTGCACATACGGAACACTGATTGATACATTCTTTTATGCACTCATACATGGCATGCTACTGAAAATTTTCCTGTAAGTACTTGAATATTTTCTTAATTCCCAGATGACAAAGATTGATGTGAACACTTCTAATGAATTCTTGTGCATAATTTTTTGGAATGATAGTTAGTATACCATTATCTTTTTCAACCATCAATAATTCATTTGAAATGATGAAACGGTCTATTAACTTGTACAGATAGCTTCCTTTGAAAACATCAGAAAATTCTCTATTTCTATTTGCCAATACTTCGATTGCTTCCCTGATTACTGCATCACTGCGTTGTTTATTTCTTATTCCATTAAGAGAATTCAGGTATTTGATTTTCTACTTTTTTGATTTGGTCTCGATATGACTAGTTTCAATTTTTGAGCAAGGTATCTGTTTTATATGAGACAAGCCATCTGCATTTTGTGTTCTTCACCCTTCCTATACTGAAGAGGGAAGTCATATTCAGATAGGTTTGCCAGCAATGTTTGAAATTGTGGGCTTATCGGTTTCTTCATGGTGTTCATGAAGACCAAAGCTTTGTAGTCTGTGCAGATAAGGAACCGCTTACCGTATAAATATTGCTTAAAATGAAAGACCTATTCATGAAGAGCCAGAAATTCCTTTCTCGTGACGCAATAACTCTTCTCATGCGAGTTCACATGTCTGGACCCGTATGCAATGACTGTTTCTTCTCCAGTTTCCGTCAATTGACTCAACACCGCACCGACTGCACTAAAACTAGCATCAGTGTCCAAAACAAAAGTACTATTTAATCGAGGATAACTCAAGATTAGAGCGTTGTACGTAGCTTCTTTAAATTTCTGGAAACTCTCACGGCATTCTATTGTCCAATGCAATTTCTTACCACATCCCGATATTGCCGCATGAAGTGGAATAGTAATCTTGGCGTAATCTCGAATAAACCGACGGTAATAGTTTGTGAGACCTAAAAATTACCGAAGTTGAGAAGAACACTGTGGTTCCTCCGCGTTTGCAATCTCTTTGATTTTCATATTATTTGTCTAAATACCTTCTTGTGGTGTGACCCAAAAAAAACTAACTCATCTTGATGAAACTGACATTTTCCGGATTTATTTTTAACCCCCATTGACTTAACCGCCGGAATACTTCTTCTAGAATATGACTGCAGTCTAAGGATTCCAATATGTTGAGGTTCGTTGAAGGTTTTGAATACGTTCTTTACGTCGCACTCTTTTGTTACTCTTGTTGTAGAGACTTACTTATAATCCATCATTTGCAGATTGACACAGTTATCAACTTGCGCTGCGTAAGCAACAAAATCATGTAGCTCACGAATGAGTTCCTTCTGAATTTCTCCAGCAACGATGAGTAGCATTTCTTGATAGCAGTTTGGATCTCTGTAATGTAATATCGATGAGGGAGGTTGAAATTCCTCCAATGGAGAATTCATTTCTGTTGTATAAGCCAACTTCACAACATTTAAAAAATTATTTAAAATTACAGAACTAAATAAACAAATTAATAAAAATCCAAAACTACATTAACAATTAATAAAATAAAAATTCAAAATTAAATTCAAATTCATAAAATTCAAGATTCATAAAAAAATAAAAATTCAAATATAAATAGTTTGTTTTACTATATAAATGAAAAAAATTAACAAAACGCACAAATTCAAATTACAAAATCAATTTTTTTAGTGGGGGAATTTGGAGGATCAATTTAGTACTACATCGATTATAAATAAACATTTATTGAAAATTCTCGTTCTCATATAATACCACATATAAAAGACTGTCAAGACTGTTACGTCGATTAAAATTACAACCTAGACGAATCAAGTTGAACATCAACTTTTATCGTGTAATTGGTTGTACGATTTATGTGCCGGTCATCCAGTCGCTAACGAACCCGTTAAACTCGATCAAGTCAACAGTATTGCGGACGCGGTTACACACACCCGTCCCGATATAACTTCATTTTCGCAAAGACTGTTAATAATTTTGGACCTGTGTACTTGAGTTGAAGGCAAGCTGTTGGCACAAAGAGTACTTATCAGACTTTCATTATAAACTTCCTTGGCGAGTGAGATAAGAAAGTCCACAACTTCCGCAGGATACTTTTGCTAACATTTCAGCCAATGGTGATGAGAGAAATGAATTTTCCACTACTATTCTTAATCTACATGTCGCATTGCTGGTTTATGGAAGAATGAGTCAGGGTGATTTATAACAGCCTTCCCTTTTACAGTTGCATCTACATGGCAGCCATAAGCCAAGTAAACAGTGCAATTGTGAGTAAACTTGCAAGCTACATTCACAAACTTTTCACACGCTCTACAATTCAGATAATGTGTTTTACGCTTCCCTTCAGAAGGTGCAAACATAAATACTTCCAAGCAGTCCTTACTATTTTATACTTACCATTTTACATTCACTTTTCAGTGCTTGAACCATTCCATAGTATTGTGAGAAGTGCTGATAATTGATTCTTCTGTTGCAAAGGGGCCAATGTGTGTATTTGTGGTTCAGTCTTCTGCTAGAACAGCGAAGTTTAAGTCTTCTGCTGTAGCAAAAGCATCAGGTTATGATCACTAAAAATGGAAAGGTAGTTTTAAAAATCGATTTTAACAAAATTGCTCCCCCTGTCTTTCACTTTTGTCTTGAACTGAGAGGGGCATTTTTGGTCACTGGGGGGGGACAATTGCCTCCAGTCAATATTTTTAAAAAGGCTATGGTGTTGTGCTTATAAAAGTAAATGTAAAAAATTACATGCCATGATAGAAATTCGATTAATAATCAAATCTAACAAATAATCTTTATTGCAGTGGCTCAAAATAGTAACTCAAAATGAAATGATATTAAGGGTGCAGGAAACGTAATATAATTTCGCAATTAACGCATCGAAATTCGAATCTTTGGTGTCAGAAGTGGGATCGAGCAGTTGTACTCAACAAACACTGTTCAATGCTGAATCACTTAAATCATTTTTACAGGAAAAACTAGTTCCATATTTGTTAATTATCCAAACAAAATTTTAGAAATAGATAATGCTCGTTTTCACAAAACTAACGATTTAATGAAATTCTTTGCAGAATAAAGAATTGCTGTAAAATTTAGGGTTCCATACAGCTGTTGAGGTTATAAATGATAAAAGTATTAAAGATAAGTTTTTCTTTTAATTAATAGATATAATAAGAAGTTATTTATCTATTTACTATATTAAATATAAATTATATATAAATAAACAAATTAAAAGTAGAGAAAAATGTAAATAGTCAGAATTGGATAAATAAATAATTATGATAATGAAATAATCAAATTATTTTAAAAGGTCCAGTTCACTGGTTTTGACAGAGGCTACTCGCTAATAAACGGAGCTAGAATTCATCTTTAATTTTTTCACTACATAGGCAAACGACACTAAATATTCGTTTAGTATAGTTAATTAGTTACATAATGAATAGTGATAAAAAACGAAATCATTTTAGCTAAAATGATTGCTAGTCTCTGTATCCATCAATGCCATTCATTTCGGGATATGATTCCATCATCAATAATAGAACGATTAGATGAATTATTGTTTGATTTGGGTTGCAAAATTTTGTTTGGTTGCCCCATTCTACTAAATGGGATGTATGAAGAATTTATAGAAACCAGATGTATTTGTGAACAGATTGTTAAAGGAAATTTCCAAACACTCTCTTTCTTTGTTGCGCTCGAGATTACCGCAACAAAAAGTGACTACTCGTATTTGGCAACGGTGCGATACGATCCCCGATGTCTCAATGTCGACCAGTCCAGAAGACGATACCTGCTGATTTATTCTGAATTTCCCTATCCGAAATGCAGTCGGAGTCTGTGTGCGATTATTTACACGACCGATATCAGTGACACTGGTCACATCACCCATGAATATTGCGTTTCGGTGTTGATGTTGTTGTCTGACCCGGATCTATCCATGATTTTTTGTGCTCTGGATTGTCGAAGTAAATCCACTTTTCATCTCCGGTCACGATTCTCCATAGGAATGATTTCTTTTTGTGTCGGGAAAGTAGCGATATGCTCTGGTTTGTTTTGCGCTCGGATAATTGATGTGAGACCCATTTTCCAACCTTCTGGATCTTTCCCATAGCTTTCAATCTTCTTATCACTATAGATTGATTGCATCCAAGCTTCTTTGCAAGACTTGTGGTCGATTGGTTGGCATTTTCGTTAAGAAGTGTCTGCAGGTCTCCATCGGTGTTTCCTTTTGGGCTACCACTTCTTACTTTATCCTGGATATCTTTCTCACCATTTCTAAACTTTATAAACCATTCGCGACACGTTGATACACCAATAGTTCCTTCTCCATAAACTTGTTCAATCCATTGTTTTGCTTCAGCAGAGGATTTACATAAATCAAACATGAATAATAAGCAATATCTGATGTGATTTTTATCTTCAGCCATTTTAGACGAATCAATTAAAATATAATCAATTGCAAATATAATCAATTAAAATAAACGGTATTTTAATATAAATATAATTTTAAGCGGCATCAATGTCAGCGTCGAGAACTTATGCACAACCCTAATATAATGATATTGAATATAATAATATTGGATCCTACTCCACGGTTAACTTCACTTCGTCATTGTCTATTTGCGTTCCTTGGTGATCCTGAGACTCATTATAGATGTTAAAATTAAGGTTCATGAATTTCCTAAACCAATTTAAAACTGTCTGGTGCGTAGTAGCATTTGTCACGACCCACTCGTTCGTAGCAATTTTGAACGCTCCGAGCCCCCAGTGACTATTACGGGTCAGTCACAACCCGATTTCAGCTTATATTATCTATATGCTATTTTTAATACTCAATTACGCACTAGATCTATTTATGGGTCGGACACCTCTTCTCGCTCGACATCTGCCTGGCAGTGCCGAGTCTGAAGGGCCTGCGGGTTCGGATAAAGATGGGATGGGCTATGGGCCCCCCACCTAGCGGAGTGTCGCTCGGGGATGATGTCTTAAAAGCTCTAACTCGCTATACTACCATGGATGATAAGAAAATTATGACGCCATCGCATTGTGGTCGTGACATGTAAAAGAAAGACTTGAGGCAATGTTTTGGCATACATTACATGCCTACCCGACTTACTGTAACGCTTTATTACAGCTAAGTCCAGTAAAGTAACCGGTTTTAAATTGATTAATATCACCTTATTCCTCCAATTTGTCATACAATTTATCAACTTTATTTAATCATAATCTGAATAACGGAATTAGTAATACGTCAAATACCCACATCTTTATTAAACATGCCTGGTAAAATCGTTGATTGTTAAATACTGAATTTTCATTAATAAAAGTTAAGACTAGAATGAAATTCGCGCTAAATCTTTCAAAATTTCAACGGTTCTTTGATAAAATTCAAATCCATAAAATTACTAAAATTATCAGGCTGGACTGAAGGTGTCATAACTATCGAATTATACTCCCAAATCCTATAGATCCTTAATAAACTGTCGCTCTAAGGCTAGATAAAATTATTTAACATTACAGTATTACATGTTTAATTAAAATAATTACTTAGCATTAAAGTTTTTGCAGAATCAATTCGATATTGAGATATCGAAAGCAATTAATATTAAAATACTGCTTAAAATCAAATTATTATCATCCAAAAAATATAAATCAAATCCATTTAATGTTATCGCTTCAAAATTAAAATATCGCCTTAAATTCAATAGATAAAAAATGAAAAATAAAATTATGAAAGTAAATTATATTTGTTTAAAATGGTCGATTAAATCCCAAGGACACGTTAAGGATTCGAACGTCACCCGTGAATTTCGGATAAATCGAATCTCTTTGAATCGACCGTCAGATCGTCCGGCCGATGTAAACTGAGAATTCCAATCGGGCGAGAAACGATTCGACGGGATTAAATTGGTAAAACTCCTCGAACGAGATTGACACAACGTCAATAATCAGCGGGACCACGGGATCCCCTTCTCGCTCTCGTGACTCCAGTAATTGCGAGTCGAGTTTGGACATTTATGACGAGGGTCGACGGCGGCGGCGACGGCGCTATTTAATCCCTTCTACGAAAAAAGTAAGCTACTTCTATAGGGGTACGATTAAATATAACGGTAATTAAGTAAAAACTCATAATTACATAAATAAATAAAATTCATATTGAAGCGACAATTGAATACAGAAATTAAATTTACATCGATAACAATAATTATGTCTGGTAGAAAATCGGCTGCGTAGGAATGTTGTCGGACTCTCTTCGTGTATTATCGTGTAGAGGGATTCCCCTGACGTTCGTTTAGTTCAAATCGGGTATTCTTCCTTGCGCCGGAAATTCTCAGGTTCTCGCTCTCTAGTTATGAATCGCTTGCTCGTTGGTTGATTGTTAGACGCTCCGGTCCCGGTTGATTCTTTGGAGTTTTGTAGATGTAGGTTATTGTGAAATTCGCGGTCTCGAAATTGTTTTGTCGTCTTTTCGTGAGATTTTAAGTGCGTAGTAATCTTTTTGCGATAATTGTGCGATAATGACGAAGTGGTTCTCTTTTTTATGGGGTTGATGAGACACCCTTTCAATTTTTGAGGGCCAATAGATCTCTGCCAGATAAGTATCTGGGCTTTTCCGCGATGCTGATTGGTTGATTCGGGTAGGTGTGTCCCTTTTAAAAATTTTTAAATTTTGAAAATTATATTTTATTATAGGAATCGTGCCTGTGTGTCGTGACACACTCTGCAAATTTTTAGAGTCGGTATGCGGCCGAGTCATTGGAATTGTCAGCCGACTTCTAATTTTGGATTTTGTGGGTGACTCACGGTAAGTTTTTAATTAGTCTTTGTTTATCTTAATTAATTGTTTGAACTTTCAGGGCCTATAACTTTCCTCAGGGTGGTCCGGTGGCCTCGCGGGTTTATTTCACGGATTGCCCGCGCGATAATCTCTTATGGGAGGGTCAGTTGACCCCGTAGCCTCATCGGATCGTCCAATAAGTGACTTTGTTAATTTTGTCTAGTTTTTTCATTAATTTCTTTCTCTTTAAGGGTAATAACTGCCTGCAAGGGTTCGTCGTCAACCTATACGTTCCACCCATGTATCCGTCCTGCAAGGAGCTATCCGGAGAGGGTCGGTTGACCACTCAACTCCAGTGAATGATTCGGTAGGCGATTTTATTAAGTTTTGGGTCTATTTTAATTAACTATTCTCAGGGTGTGAAAATTCTCGGCGGTTCATCATCCCGAGTTGTTCATGTTGCGTGTTATCCGGGGTCGGTCTTCTTTTAAAATCGGGTAAAATTTTTGTCGACTTTGTTTATTTCATTCATTTATATGATTATTTTAGTTTTCATCTACGAGCCTCGATGGAGCAGGATAGGGAGAATTATTATGTTATAAAGGTTTTAAATATATGTATAAAATTTGCTGATTTTTTCTTTGTTTTCTTGGTGTCTGTTGTGTGCTATGTTTGCGTGTTTGTGGATGACCGTAACATTTTTCGACCGTAACACATTGTATCGAAAAACACTATTGATGTTTCATATTCTTTCTGATACTGAGATTCCACATATGAACTCGTAATTCATAATAGTTTTAATGTATGCCTTTTCCATTATTTAAAATACTGATTTCTTATATTTCTTATTATTTCTTATTATTTTTTTATATACTTTCAATGCATTGAGTGAACTGAATTTTCAGGAACTTAAATTTAGACAATCTTGTTTTGAAATGCTCAATAGATTCTAACAATCATTTAGCTTTTATTGTAGGATTATGTCTAGTTTGCTTTCTATCAATTTATATCTTTACAGAGTTTCTCCCTTAAGACACATAGTTAATTGAGGATTAATATACTTACCATTGTTCTTATATAATTTATTAAGTAATGCATTATCTGTAAAAACATGTTTTAATTTCAAGCTCAACATGTTTGATTTATCTCCCTCGCTATTTTCGATGAAAAATTCCACCTGAAAAGTCTATTTTTTTAAAAATATATACAAGAAATGGATAACTGATTGCTAATAAGAATCTTCGAAAATATAACAATTTTTAATCTGTCAAAGTGCATCTTGCATATTCACCAAAAGATTATGAGGAAATAATGTATCGAATTAAAAAAATTATTGGTAGTATAGTAACATGTCCAGCATTTTGCATAGGTACAACTCATTATTTATAAAGAAAGAGAAATATTAATCATAAAAATAATAGACAAAACTAACAATAATAAAATTTCTGTAGTTCTGAAAATGGAATTTAAAATCTTACAAAATAATTTTTGTTTCATGAAATTTTAAATTTGTCGAAAAATATTTTGCTTTGACATAATTAGATTTACAAACAATTCGAGTACTCGAATAAAATACTCATTTAAAGAGAATAGTCGAATACCATAATATTAAAACAAATATATTCTTTACAAATTTAAAGATATAAAAACGTTCATTATAATTTATAGTTATTAATTTCGATGGATCAACTGTCACCATCAGACTAAATCTGACACAGCCAAAAATTTTCGGTCCTTGGTTGGATTGGAAAGAAAATTTTTTTCACTGGCCGGGCAAAATATTAAAACTAATAATATTAAAACGATACAAAATTTTATTATAATTTTTTTTGTTATTTATATCCATATTTTAATTCATAATTGAACAACTGAATAAAATTTGTCCCGTATATTTCGCTTGTCTCGTTAAATAATATGTGGGATAAATCAATAAGTCGTTTGCTTAAATCGTCAAAAGTTATTTTTGAAAATAAAATTTTAAAGTCTCATTTTATTTCTCGTAGAATCTCACAAGCTATCGCAGCAATGAGGACCTTGAAGATAGTGCCGCAATACAACGGGTGAGAAAACGTCTCGGTATGGCTTGAGAGGTTTCGCGAATGCGAATTAGCTTTTGTGACCAAAATCTTCATAAACGGACTGCCGGTAGCGGCTATGAAGAGTTTGGAGACGAGGCGCTCGTAAGGGAGCAAGATTTTGACAAATTGGTTCGGTTGGTGCACGTGAACGTCAAGGCAACAGACGGTCTCTCTGAGGAAGTGGCGGTGGTCGGTCGGTCGAGCGGCAAACCAGCTGAAATCTCGTCGTCCATCGACGAATTAACATGGTGTCGCTGCGGTGGGGAGGGCACATGACGCACGAATGTGAAACAGGAAAGCGACGTGCTCAGTTTACAACCAACCAAGCATCGAACCAAGGACGGCAAATGGGGTGGAATTGCTTCAGTTGTGGCCTCACGGGTCACATGACAAGGGACAAAGCAGAAACCGGTGGGAAACGGAGACAAACCCAAACTACTGCACGGGGGGAGGCCTGAATATGGAGACGCGTGACTTAAAATCGTCCTAGCAACCGTGTTCGGAAGGAAAGTAAGAGCACTGATTGATACGGGCTGTTCGTCAATAGTAGTGGCAAAATCGGCGTTTCCGCCATCAAATCTGGCCCGCGTAATGGAATCGGTGCAGATGATGAACGGATCAGAGCAGTGTTGTCGACTCGAGATGCGACTTAAATCCTCCAACCGACTCGACTCGAAAAAATATTAAACTGACTCGACTCGATTCGTGACTCGTTTAAAAAATTTTTGACTCGAAGAAAAAAATGACTTGACTTGTGACTCATTTACTAAATGTTTCTGATTCAACTGGACTCGAATTTCTTGACTGAATTTAAGATTTAGTAATTATTAAAATAAGATTTATAAAATTATTAATATTAATTATTATTGTCAATTGAGTGAATAGATGTTTTAATTTAACTTTCCTAAAACATTATGTTTTTTTCATCTAATTATATATTTGAGAATTAAATTTTTAAAAATTTGATGTTTTTGAACTGATATTGATTTAAAATATAAAAATATTTTTTGTAATAGTTTTTAAAAAACTTTAAATCAATGTAAATTAAATCAATTTTGTTTTGATAATATTATTTTTTTAATTTGAATTTTTTTAAATGGTGTTCTTGAAAGTACCATAATATCATTGGTTTAGGTGATACTTTCATATAAACTAAATAAACTGGTGGCATGCTGAGTTTTTTATCAGCTCACCTTATCTATTAATTTAAATTAATAATATATTTTTATATTAAAGTCAATAACCTAAAGTCAATAAAGTATAATATATATCTATAATATTTACATACATAATATGCATATGTTCGAAAAAGCACTATGTATTGAGTTTTTTTCGAGAATCTAAGATCATATTCCACCTATTTATCTAGGGGTTACTATCTATGTATTCAGACAGATTTTCGATATTTTTCTTGCTTCATCTTATATAGCCTGTGGGCATTCGGC